>PVKE010001825.1:0-92145 GCA_004027555.1 Craseonycteris thonglongyai
ACAGACTTTGGCATCTAGAAAGCCCTCATTTAACAGTAGCTGCTTTAATAATTATCATTATTACTACTATGATTATTATTAGCCACCTATCATATGCTACGTAATCTTCATCTGAAAGATTGTGATCAGGTAGCTCCCAATCATACCATCATGAAGTGGTAGAATTCAAACCCACGACCATTTGACTCCAAAGTTCATGCTCTTAGCTCTACATCATTCTCCTTTAGTTCTCTTGTCGCTGCCAACTCTAACATAAATCATTCTATAGACAGGCCTACAAACAGCCACAGGATCTCAGTGGTGTCAGCTTCTGCAGGCAGGACACCTGGCACCTTCCATGGCTGAAAGGAGGAGTCATGAAACTGTTCCAGGCTGCTTAACCTCAATTTAATCCCTGAGTGAACAGAAAGAAACAAATAGCAGCCGCTCTAGTTCACGTGGTTGAAATAAATGCATATTTCACTTGAGTCGGCAGTTTTCTCCCCACATATACCTTAATGGTAGTTTACTGTACATAGACTTTTTGTCTTTAGACTCCGTTTAATCCTGAGGATATTAAACCATGTGGGTACTGCTGGTCCCAGAACACAGGTCTGAATTAAGTGTTAAGAGAATGCTGGATGGAAACAATTTCCTTTTCCTTCACCCTAAGGAACTGAGAATGGCAGCTGTCATGGAAGACAGAATGTGAGGGTGGATGGCTCAGCAAGGGTGCAGTAAGGATAACCAGTCCATTAGCTCTGCCCATTCCACTAACTTGGTCATCTCAGACAGGTCATTGTCTCGCCCTATGCTTTTGTTTGCCCAACCATAACTGAGAGAAATAATGCACAGATGTAGTAAGATCTGGAAATCCACATCTACAAAATACCCTGAAAAATCTACATAAGGTTAATAAAAAGGAATTTATTATACATGCAAATAGCTTCGTTATGGTATATGCCACATTAAGAAGGTATCAAAAATGCACCAATTATCTGTTTCTCCTTCACATACCTTCCCAGCTCACAGATGAAGGACCCGGCAGTGTCAGGAGGATGCTACCAGCCATTCTCAGGCCGAATGCAGCCTCAGGGTCCTTTTGGTTCCCAGAGATCAGGTATGTCGTCCTTGCAGTGAGTTTTCTCTGTGAACTCAGCTAGGAATCTAGGATTGGACTTTTAAGACCAGCCTTCAGATGCTCCCTTTCTATAAATGTATTACACAGATCACCAGATAAAATTGTATTATAATTGCATCAAGCAACCTACACTAAGCTCACAGTTTTAGCTTTCTGGAGACCTTAGAATGAACTTCAAAGTTTATCTCCTTGGCAAAGGAAGGGAAGCCTTTAAAACAACAAAATGGATCATTGATATGTCAATAAAAGGTTAAAGGCAGGAGTGCATAAGATCCTAAAAGGTTTGCTAGCATCTTTACAGTTCAGGGGTTTCACCTCCTTCCAAGTTTTTCAGGCTTTATTTAAAGAGCAATGTGAAGAATCTTAAAGAGATCCTGCAAAGTCAGATACTTCCTTCATTGACAGCAAGCTTTCCTGAAAGATAATAAGGAGTCTCCCCTCTCACATACTCCACACATGAAATAATAAATAGGAAAACAGTGGGGGAAAACAGGAGATAGTAGAAATAAAGAGAACTAAATGTTCAGAAAACAAAGAGAAATTTCAGGAACCAGAAGGTAAGCTGTTTCACAACTTACTGACTCTGCAGGAGAGTCTAGCAATTGTGATCACAGCAGAACACTGAGACAACTTCCCCCAAAAGTCCATAAGCCCTTTAATCATGAACAAAAAGAAACAATGGATCAAGATAACCAGGATATGCAGCCAGCCCTAAAGTTAGGGAACAATTGCCAAATCCCTGTCAAGGAAGAATGTGTTTCACCCCTGTGTGACGAGCAAGGTCTAAACATAATTAGTTGTACAGAGTTATCAAATTGAAGGAACACTGTATCCAATCTACTGAGCACATTGAGTTACCTTCAAATAAACCATCCATGTGTTTAAGCAGCAAGTTCAAAACCCTAATCATTTATTGTTTACAGCAACAAAAACTAAATCTGACGGACCCTAAATGCCAATGTTAACATCCACAGTGTCACAGGTGGTGGACAAGTCAGCCTAAATGGCAAATACTTGCACACACAATATGACGTGGGGAAAATATGTAAACACCACATAGATATGACCACATCCAGTCTTTACGTTCCCCTGTTGGTGTCTAGAACCGTTACTGTGACTCTTAACCTAGTCTGCCCACTCTCCACCCTTTTCCCTATGAATAATACTTCTATACCCTCAGTTTACAGCAATCTGGTTAAAGTAATTCATATTATGATATAAATGTTTGATAGCCTTTATCTTTCCAGAAGAACATTCAACTAGGAGACCCATTAACTTCCATTGATCTTCAACATAAAGATTTTAGTAAAGTGTTGGTGATGTTTTTTAATTTGCAGAGAAAGTATCTGACTGGTACAGCCTGGTTCCCTTCACGGCCATGGATATAGGGGTGACATAGTTCACACATGTATGCTAGGGTTCTTTCTGTGGGTAGGGAGTTGCATTGTTGCCTCAAGATCCTTATAATAGGCTGGAGAGACATCCTAAAAGCTGTCTCCTACAAGAAGCCTTCCCACAGACCCTTTAAATTGGTGCTTGCCAAACTCCCCTGCTGGTAGAATCATCAGACCCTCCCTGGAAGACTTTGAATCAATGGGTCTCAGATGGAGCCTGGGAGTGTCTAATTTTAGTAAATGCATCAGGTGATCATTATCATGAGGGAAGCTTGGGAAACCGTCATGGAACCAAGCCACAGAGGCTATTGCCTGTAAAGGAGAACATCCCTGAGCTGTGTAGCTAAGCAATACCTACCATCTTGCATTCCTCAGAATGTCTTGGACTGTGATTCTCAATGCGCTTACTCCCTCCTCAGTCTGATGTCTGTCACTAAAACAGAAGAGGTACAATAATATCTATAGACAGGAAACTATGTTGGCAAAATATGAAGTGAAAAAATGATTACAAGAGGGAAGATGTCATTTCTATATTTAAAGAATCATAGTAGACCCTTTTGGGAATGGCTGACCAGTCCATAACCCATTCTTTGGAATTAGTCCCCACCCACAATTTCTACCAAAAGGGGTGGCCTTCCTGGCCCTGTTTTAATTACAGTTTGACTTTGGCTGATTGCTGTGAGGAACTAATTAATAGCCTGGAATTCTCTGACTAAAGAATTGGAAATAATAAACACCATGCTCACATGGTTGTTGACATGTGAACCAAGGGATGTCAGATCAGGGCTGGAGTGGTTCTGTTTTCCACCTGCAAGTGGAGAAGTAAGAAGAGGCCTCATCAGAAGAAAGGAGAAGAACAGAACAAACAGAATCAGGATGGGAGCTACGTGAGACTTTGATGGATGGAAGGAGGCATGCCACTGTCTTCCTCCTCTCTGAACTTTTAAATAAATCCCCTTTTGTTGAGCTATCCTGAGTCATATAAGAGAAAACCTCCAAATTTAACAAATATTATTTCTGGAAGATGGGATTTCAGGTTGATTATGGTCTCAGTTTTGCTTTTTGGTATTTTTAATGTAACTTATGAGATGAAATGTCTGAAGGTCTATGCTCCACCAGGATTCTGCCATTAGCTGAGTGACTTTGGGAAGTTGTTCTACTATCTAGAACGTGGAAGAATTTCAAACAAGAAATTTCAGACTTTCTAGAGAGGGTAAAGAAAACTCATGGGGGTAAGACCCACAGAACTTCGTATCTACCCACCTTGTCAATAGCTCAAAACCTGAGTAAGAAAGGCTAAATAATGTCCTCTAACTTATAAGGTCAATAAGTGGCAGCCTAGATGTGATTCCTACTTTAGTGACTTAGTGTATGTGGGCTTGGACAAATAGCTTAATGGTTTTGTATCTCAGTTTCCTTATCTGTAAAATGGGATTACTTTTTATACTGCCTCCTGGGGACAATTGGGAGAATTAATATGAGATGTCATATAAAGTTCTTAGCTTAATGGCTAGAACAAAAAATAAGCATGAAAGAAATATTTATGGTCCCCTGAGGCCCTGTTCAAGGTAAGGTGGTTCCTCTCTTTCTAAAAGATTGATCATTTCCCTTGGCCAGTGCTTCTCAAACATCAGTGTGCCTATGAATCCCCTCCAGATGTAGCTGAAATGCCCATTTCATCCTGTAGGGCTGGGCTGGGACCTGAGAATATGTATTTCTAATTAGTTACAGGTAGACCAGTGCACTGATTTGGGATAACAATTCTACCTCAGAGAATATCTAACACATACAAGCTTCTCATACCTGTTACCAACATGCAAAAGAGCCTTCACTTAACTGGGAAGCTTTATGTGTGGCGCCTTTTGGTTACTTGGATGTTTTTGGTTAAACACATGTTTTTAGTTGCAGCTCCTGGAGCAACTGTTTCTAGACAATATTATTAGTTCACTTTTTGGCTTTGGTGAAGACAGGACATAATTTTATCTTTCTTTGATGATTTGTGAGGCTCTTCAGACCCTAGCCATGCCTCAGGTCATTATTTAGAACATTTGTTTCATTGTCCAGTTTTGTAGACACAGGGGTTATAAGATAAGAAATTACACTGAATTGGTTCAGACCCAGAGCAGGGGCTGAACTCTGTTGCAGGGTTTTCTGTGTTTGTATGAACTCTTTGGAATGAGTGTCCTTTATTTCCTTAAGGTGAAATGAAGGATGCTATTCTGGTTAACGAAAGGGCACAACCATGCCTAGATAGCTATGTATCATACAATGCTACCTACTGGTACCATGCTGGGATGTAGCTGGGGACTCTGTCAGATCAGACGCCCTGACCTTGGATGGAGAATGCAAAAGGAAACCCTCAGGGGCAGTGTTCCAAACCTCAAGGACCCAGGAGCTACTTTATCTTATCACTTATGCAAATGCTCCTTCTTCCTCAGTCCTGTCTTAACAAAGACTTAGGGCAGCTTTAAAGCCATTTCACAAAAAAATAAACTCATGTCTGCTGCTACTGGACACTTAGGCAGGATATGTGCATGTTTCTAGCTTGTAGTGGTTTCACAGAGAATTTCTGCTCTGTGCAGTGGTATTTCTCAGGCTGCTTCAAACTCACAAGATCTATTAGGAACCACATGAACCGTGTCCATTCTCGTCCAGCTATTCTTCTCAATTCAATTCTGTCTATTTCTTTCTTTCTCTTGCATTCTCCTCCTTCGGTTCTTCCCTTTCCCTTTCTCCTCCCTCTCAGGCGTTTTTACTGAGGTATGACGGGCAGTGGTTACACTGACAGAGAAGACCACATTCTCTCCCTGATCCTTCCTGAGGCTCCCTTTGTTTCCAGTCCTTGTCCTCTGAGGTTTCTCTGTTAACACCAGTTTTACTCTTGTAGAAAAACCTGGTCTTCTTTTGATGGATTTAAGTCAGCCACCATATCTCCTGGATGTTTCTCTGATTCTGATCTTTCTGAATGTCTGCAGGTCTCAGTACATTTGTGTCCGGACCAAAGACTGCTGTCAAATGCTCCTTTCGGGGCCTGAGATAGGTCAAGCCTGACCCTTCCTTCCATTCTGGTCATCAACACGTACGGGTGTGAGTGTTTGCTTGTCTAACACCTGCGACGCTACCAACGTCTATCCAAAATAAAAACATATCTAACTCCAGAAGCTTTGAAGAATGTTGCAGATCAGTGCTGTCCAAAAGAACTATAATGTGAGCCACATATGTAGTTTTAAGTTTTCATAGTAGCCACATTTTAAAAAAAGTAAAATAGATAAAATTAATTTTAATAATACACTTTATCTACCCCATATGTTAAAATATTATTTCAACATGTATTCAATTTAAAAGTTATCAGTGAGATAGATATTTTACATTCTTCTATTCAGACTAAGTCTTGAAAATCCAGTGTGGATGTTACACTTACCACACATCTCAATTTGAACCAGCCATACTTTAAGGCGTTCAATAGCCACATATGGCTCCCACAGTGGAAAAGAACAGAATGTAGATCTGTACTGTGAATTTCTTAAAGTAGCAGGGTGAGAAGTTTTACACAGCAAATCAGAAAGGCTATATCCTTAAAGTCCTTTGTAGACCACTTTCTCTACCTAAGGCAGTTGCTAAGAATCTTGCACCCCACTTACTCCAAGTTCCCTCAGGGCCTTGTCCCCATCTCCCTTTTCCCTCTTCCTTCTCAACCTGCCATCCCTGCCCTAGGCCCTGACATCAAAAACCCTTTTCTGGCTGCTGTTTTTCTAAGAACGTGTCCTCCTGGAATTGTAATGAATAAAATTGTCTGTCTCACTTGCTTATTCTTAAAGGTTCACACAGTTCAGCTGGCACCAGCTCACCAGCCTCCCTGGTTTCTCGGGGGCCATGCCTGGGTGAGCACGAGTGATCCCCAGCCGGAAACAGATGAGCCTCTCTTTAGACGCGTGGGGACTTCACCAAGGCAACCGAATCTGCCTGCGGTGAGAACGCTCCTGCTAACCAGCCCACTTTTCAAAGCCCTTCTCAGGACCGCTGCCAACGCTGCAGCTCAAACAGGAGAGTTGATGGGAAGAGAAAGGATTCTGCTCCATGGCAAACCCAGTCCTCTCCTTCCTAAGATGCCTGAGAGTCTTGGGAATTGGAAGGTAAGAGAACATGGATGCAAAGCAACCCTCCCTGGACCCCAGTTTTAGGCTATTCAACTACAGGGGCTACGTAATTCATCATAATCTATTTGTACAGCTTTTCTGTCAACATCAATTTTAGCCGTGCTTTGCTGCTCTAGTTCAAATGTGCTGTCCCCCAAAGACAATGCAGAGTGAGCTACATCTTTCAGTGATGGAAATGGATTTGCTCGTGTTTAGCCCTATGCCCCCTAAGATTTCTTGTGAAACTCTTTATTTCAAATCATTTGATTGGGATGAAGATAGCAAATTTTGTTCATATCATAAGAAACTTGTAGATCCTCTATCTATGGAAAACAGACATGCACAATAACCTCTAGATAAGCAGCCCTGACCATCTTAAGACGCTGTTGGATCTAACTGAATGAACCCATGTTATTATCAAATCCATATAAAATATATGCTTGCACCTCTCAAGATCTACCCCAAAATGACCCAAATTTTCACAGGAATCAGGAAGAGTCTTTAAGATCTAGAGTTAAATTATTGAAATACTGAAGGTTTCTAAACCAATGCAATACTGGTAGAAATGGGTCATCCAAGGAAAGCATGGATTTGAAGAGTATTCAGTTCAGCATCTTTCACCTCATATCAATCACTCAGAGAAAACTGGAGCTGAGGACCTGGCTCCACATAACATACCCTCTTGTACCTAAACATTTAAAAAAATCCAAGAAATACCAATTGTTCTTCTCATCTTTCCCCAGCTGAATTGAGTCATTTCTAACTCTGAATGGCTTTTTAATATCTTTGACACACTCCTTCTCCTATATCTGCCAATATTATAATGTATTACTTGGCTGATGGATTTTTCCTTTTTTTTTTCTTCTCAACTCAGCAGCCAGAACTGCTTCTCCTGACATGACAGAAGTGGAGGATGTCCGTTCTTACTGACTTCTGTGTCTTCTCATTGCCAAAAATCTATCATTTTTTAAGGTTTTTAAAAATTTCTCAGCTTCTTTGGGGGAGGGTATTTTTTTTTGTGGCCCAATATTCAATATTTTCCATGTTTACTCTATGGTTTAAAAAGTACCTAATATGGTTTTCTACCTACTTGTAATTCTCAAGCAACGTTTAATTGCCAAGTGGGACAAAGTACGCAAGAATTTTATATATACAATCTAATTAAGTGACAAGTTTATTTTTTTGTTGTTGTTATGTTGAATACAGGATATGTGCTCCATGTGTGGTACACAATCATAGTTTCCTCTGATGTAGTTCATATGATACATCTCTCTGATGATTTGGATGAATAATAATTTCAGAAAAGTTTAAGGCAGCTGTGACACAAGGGAAAACGTGCCACTAGCTAATTATGTCCTTAGAAAGTCACTTAATACCCATGAGCCAAATTTATCATCATCTGTTAAAGCAGGAGATTAGATTAAATCATTGGTTTCTATGATGTAGGTGCCTGGGAGCTCCAAACCCATGGGTCTCCACATTCACGTGAATACCTAACAGGCTATATGTGAAAATAATGACATGTTGCTCACAAAAGAATAGCTTTTGGTTTCAAATATACGCAATTGTTATTCTGATTAATAAGGTTTAATCTCATGGAAAATGATTATTGAATTTAAGTAGCATACTGTCGTTTCATGGATGCTAGAAGTTTAAGTACTACTACATAGCAATCCAAGAAATGTGGAGGTTGAAAGGAGTTCTCACACCTGAAAAGGCTTAGGAACCTCTGTGGTGTAATGATCTATAAGATTCCTTGCAGCAAGAAAGTTCTGTGACTACACATTTCTATTTTGAGTTAGGGCATGGATGGGGGGGCTCCCATAAAGGCCAGTAAGAGAAATAGCTGAGCATGGGACTCACGTGACTACCCATCAACTTGCATTGTGCAGAGTGGTTCCACTGCACTCTAACCACAAAAGCTCTAGAAGAGAGAAAATTTTCAGATGAGGTCTATTACTGTCTCAGAAAATTTCTTGAGCCATTTTTTTCCTCTTCCCTGTTCCGTTTAACTATTGATTCACTTTTGGCTATATGTTTCTGGAATAGGCACTCTAAATCAGTTATAGCAGCCAAACATAAAGCAAGTGGTCTACTCTCATTCATATTCATAGTGTTTTAACTTGCAATAAGGATTCTTTGCAAAATAGGCACATGTGAAGTTGTATCTACACCACATACCACTTTTTTTGGAACCATTTAATTTTTTTTTCCACCTTACTGTGAGCCTTACAGTAACCCTGATAGAATTATTCCAAGGAGACAGGACTATGTACTCACTTATGTAGGATGCCAAGTTTAATGATTATAAAAATAAAAAGAATATAGATATATTTTAAAGAAATAAGAAAGGAACAACTTACTTATGAGTTCCTTAAATGATAGAAAATATTTTACTTACCTTTGTGCCCCTGAATCATAGTATTTGTCTATGGTGGTTGTTATCAATAAATATTTGTTAAATGATGAATTTCCTGAATATAAAAAGAAGCATTAGAATTGGAAGAGGATTTTGACTGCCACTGAACTAAGAGGATAGGATTGGAAATAGTTTACGATGTTAAAATGAGTACGTAATAGAGAATTACAGAATATTTATGTGAATATACAGGGCTATCCAGAAAAGAATCTAGCCATAAATGCCTCTATTTTTCATATTATATGGCTGGATATTTTCTGAACAACCCCTTATAATTTTCTAAGGTCTTGGGGAAGAATGAAATGATTTCATAGAACTACCACAACATATCACTCTCAAGTGATAGATACCGATTTCTTCACTGTCTTAACTAAAATTGACTTCTTAGAAACTAGCTTAGATTACATGTGGAGTTGGAATATGTGAGACTATATGAAAAAATGTAACTAATAATGTCAGAGGAATGACTGAGGGACCATTTGCTCCAATCTAAAGATGCCAGAGAGTAAAACTCTTGGGAAAAGAATGAAGCAAAATGTTTCAAAAGAGATAGTTAGATCCAGGTGTTCAAGAAATGCAGAGTTTAGGCAAAAAACAAACAAAACAGCTTACTTAAAATGTTTCAAAAGTGAATGTCAGGATAGGTCAGCAGTTGAGTGCTTGCCTTACAATCACAAGGTCTGGGATTCAATTCCTGACCCCAGCCTGTGCAACCCCATGTGCTGAACTGTAGTGCAACTGATAACCACAGGGATGGCATAGCAATGAAGGTTCTTGCCTACCATGCAGGAGGCCCCAGGTTAGGTTCCCACCCCTCGTGGCCCCACATTCATCTGTGTAGAATGAAACCATGTCGCAACTAATGATGTACAACTATGGAGACCGATCTGTCTCCCCCCTCCTCTGAAGACAATAAAATAAATCTTTAAAAAAATGTTTCAAAAGAGAGAAGGCATTGGTGAGTTTGTGATATATGATTGGATGGTGGACATGGCAACAAAGAGAACCTTGAACCAAAGAAAGAATTATTTACAGGAATAATAAAAGTAGAAGTCAACTTTTTTTTTTTTTAAGTAACCATATGTATATGGCATTATTCCAGGCATTTTACTTGCTTATCTAATTCCATTTTCTCAATTCTGCCAGGTAGGTATGTTCAATGTGGCCTCATTTTATAGATGAGACTGGAGAAGTTTGCCCAAGATGGCCCAGCAGAAAGTGGCAAGGCCAGGATTCGAAGACAGGACTCTGACTCTGAAGCCCATGATTGATGTTCAAACTTACACCACTGCCTTTAGAAATCCTAATGGAAACTAAGAAAGCAAGGGATTTAGGGAGCAAGAAGAGAAGTGCGTTTGACTGTGAAAAGTTTAGGATCGGCTTCTCCTAATCCGTGAGAAAAGCCTGGCTGCACAAAGAAGATAGGTAAACTGGTCCACCCCATAAAATAAGGAACTAAGTGGTATTTTAAAAAGAAGAGAAAAATGGCATTATAGGCAGAGGCCACTGACATTGCAACACCTTATTTACACAATTTTTGCAAAAATTCTGCTGCAGTGGATGACAAGCACAGCCAAAGGCATGATATATGCAGTCTGGCAGTCTGCCATAAGAAGGCGGGAAAGAGTTGACAGTTTGGTGAACTTAAAAAAAGTTACAAAGAGGGGAGCAAAAGAAATTTACTAGATTTTGAGCTTTGTGCTCAGATAACACAAATCATATATACATGAACTAGACAATAATATAAAAAGTGTAACATCAAGGAGCATAGGAAATATTACCGTACTTGTGATATAGACTAAGATATATAGAAATCATATATTAGTGCTAGATATAATTTGTGCGTTTTATCTTAATTAAAAAAAAATAGATAATCCTAGATCCTAGCTTGGAAAGCATTTTTAACTAGAATTCAATTAAGCAATCAAAAGCCAGTGAGGTTTTATTGAATAATAGAGAAAGTATTGGACTGAAAGTCTAGAGATTTAATATATTCTGAGGGCTGTCTGGGAAAAAATACAGCCATTGTCAATATACCAAGAACAGTAACATCAGCCAGGTATGGATACTTTCCAGACAGCCCTCATATTTTCAAACAAATACTTTGGCATTGCTAAAATCTCATTTCCTCACTCGTAAGCAGGGTATAGTAATATGAGGCTCGGAAGATCTTTGTGAACATTAAACGCAATAATGTTTGTGAAAATTGCCAGTACTATTCAATCTTCATCATCATTATCATTATTCTTGCTCTGTTCTTACTTATCTATGTGATCTTAACAACTGTAAAATAGAAGGGGAGAGATGGAAAGGTTAGACTAGAGGATCCCTTTAAACCCACAGTCTCTGCTTATATAAATCATTACTTTCACTTCAAAATTACAAAAATATATTTTGTAACAGATAAGTGATTAAAATGTATAATACAGAGAGAAAGAGAGATTAAACTGACAAGAGGTAAAGCTGCCCATCCAACCCATACATTGTGTATAGCATGCAGAGCTGTCAGTCACTTGTGAAATTTAAAGGCAGTGTAGTAAAATTTTGAAAAGAAAAATCAAAATATATTCAGAGAGCCCATCACATCTCATTAAAATTGTCAATGTTAAGAGAATCAGACAGCAATGTCACTTCTCCATTTACTTGGTGAGTTCTTACTGATTCTACAAAGCTCCATCCATACAAACATCTGTCACCTCCTCTGTGAAGCCTTCCCCAAAGTGCTCCCAGAGCAATGTGTATATTGTAGGCTTACGAGTCATTTATAGCAGTTGTTTTCCACATCTATCTACCCTTATATAGCTAGATCCTTAAGAAGTAGAATAGCATCTTATTCAAATTTATAGCCTAGCCAAACACAGGGTTTGGCACGTAAAAAGGTGCTTGACAATGCTGATTTGTGAATTGAATTAATTAAGTAAATGTTGAAAACACAAAGTATATCATAGAAGCTGATTCTTAAATCAACAGAAAAGACTAACTGCAAATGACATTTGACATAGTCTCTCTCAAAATTCTCTCAAAATATCCATGAATATGGAAGAAAGTGGGGGTGAACTAAAACACCACTCTAAAAACTAAGGCATTTTCATTAGCCACCATATTGATGGAACAGCTGGAGAATGCAATTGTTACACCCTTGTGTTAAGATGCCTAAATAGAAAGATTGCCTACTTAAAAAACAAAGGTACAAAGACCATTTATTTGTTCCTCCCAAACTGTCTAGCTCCCTGGACTAAGAATACAAGATCTGTCCTACCCCAGAAACTGGATAGCTGATCTTTAGTGGGTTACTGCTGCTTTTTAAGGCTGTCAAAATATTATTTCCTACCCCCTACCCAACTTATAAAGATCTAATTTATGAATTATAGGTAAAAGAAACCAAAGCAAGTGGAATGGAAACTATAATCAATGGCATAATTGAAAAAAAGTCACAAATTGGAAGAAAGTCTTATATATACAGATCTAAGGAGGCCACAATGTTTCAGGCCCATAGTATATTATACAAGAGGTGCTCAAAGTGGTTACCATCAGTGTCCAAACACTTTCGTTTAAATCAGGGTGAATTCCTGCTTGAGCAATGCTGACCAACATGTCCACTTGTATGGCTGTGCATGCTGTGTCAATATACTATGCATCTCAAACTTATCAGGAATGCATGCAATTGCTAGGTGTGTTGGAGGTTCTGTTACATACTCACGCCTCCATCGTCTTGGTAATTCCACAACATTCTCAAATTTCAAATACCACTTCAAAATGGTCTTGCACTCCTTGAACAACAACTGGGCTTCCACCATTTTCTTTGACTGTCCTGCCTGTCACATGGTGATGCTAGCTAGCATTCATTTGATTAACACCATCTTTTGACTGAACATTATATGACACATTGCTACTATAATTCAGTTCAACTTCAAAAAGTAACATATCAATAACATTTCTTGAAATGTGTACACATCTTTTTGCATCCCCGGTATGGGTTGTCCGGGAAAAATGCAGCCATTTAACCATTCTTATTATATTGACAATGGCTGGATTTTTTTGCAGACAGGCCACAACTATGTTCATTCTTGAAAGAGGGTTTATATGAGTGTAGAGAAAATACTCTTCAAACATCCAGACAGGAATAATGAATTGCCTATAAAGGGAGAGATATCAGGTTAGTCTCAGATTTCTCCTTCATACAGGGTCTAGCAGATGTAATACCCCTTTTTAGAAGCTGGTAATCTATACCAAATCTTTTATTACAAAATCATAAGCATGTATGCTTTTGCTATACTACTTTAAAAAGGGTGTTCCTTCTACCTGACCCTGTATTATTAGATGTTGGAAGGTAATTAAGCATAGCATATACAACTTTGAGGGACAAAGTTGTAATTAAAGATTTTATACCCAGTTTTTATGGCTCTTACAGATGCAAGTGAGAGGAAATCTAGTTTAAAGTGGCTTAAAGAGAAAAAAAAATGACTATACTGGCTCACAAAACTTCAGGTATAGCTAGACCAAGGGGGCTTCTCTCTCTTCCTCCCCACCATTTTTTGCTTCATCTTATGTTTTGTTTTGGTTTTTCTTTCTTTCTGTATTGACCACATTTTTCCCATTGTGTGAGCAAACATGGCCAAGGAAACAATTCCAAGCCCATATTGTTTTAGCTCATGATCCAAATGAAAGACAGGCTCCCTACATCCATGATATTTTAAATCTCATGAAAATACTTCAGTTGTTTGGACTCAGATCACGTCTAGTGACCACAGATGAGGGGTTGGTTCATTATTTGTCAGGCCTGGGTCACTCACTGCTTTAGCAGCCAAGGGATACACTGTGATTAATAATCTCACAATAATTTAATAAGGGAATGCCAGAATAGTTCAACAGGTTGAGCTCTTACCTTACAATCACAAGGTCTGGGGATCAAAATCAGCCCTGGCCTGTGCAAACTCACATACTGAACTGCAGAGCAAATGGTACCCTCCTGGATGGCAGCAAAGGTGCTCACCTCCCATGAGAGAGGCCCCCAGTTCAGTTCCACCCTGTGCAGCTCCACATCCACCTCTGTGGAATGAAACTAATTTAAAAAAAAAAAAAAAATCAATGATGTACAACTATGGAGACTGCTCTGGGCCTTCCCACATTATCTCTCTCTCTCTCTCTCTCTCTCTCTCTCTCTCTCTCTCTCTCTCTCTCTCTCTCTCTCTCTCTCTCTCTCTCTCTCTCTCTCTCACCTTCTCTCAAACAATAAAATAAAACTTTAAAGAATAAAAGAACTAAATGAGATGAGAGAGAAGCAGTTTCTGCACTGGAAAAAAATAAAAAATAAAAGGTGTGCAAACAAGAAGAAATGTCAATTACATTTCTCCATGCCTGCTTAACAAATACTCATATGCATTTCTGCACATATAATTTTAAAAGTGCCTCCACTTAATGTTTGTTCAACTAATGTATAACTAAATCACACTTTCTTCAAAGACAGACAACCCAGAATTACATTCAGTTACCAACCCATTTATGTGTCCAAGACCTTTGGGTGAAGCACACATCCCTGACATCCTTTATGGCTCCTTTTGACTCAACAACCTACAGTTTAAATTACCAATATAATCACTTACACTTTCATCACACAGTAAAGGAGGGAAAACTGGATATCTTCAATTAAAACTACAATCAGAAAGGGTCACATGACATAATCCATAGCATGTACTATACCCCAAGAATAGCATAATAAGGTTGTACATCTGGACAATAGGACCAATCTAACTGCCTCCAAGCTTTGCCCTGTGCACAGTTTGTCAAAACTCAATATGCTTCAAGGTTGTGCCTAAAATAAACAGGGAAAAATTATTTCTGGAGGTCCAAGAACCTCGAGATTGCCTTAGAAACCTAGCGATCCTGAGTTCCTTTGGGTTGTAATTTCTCTGGCAATTTAATGGTTTTTAAAACTCTACTCATCTACTGGTTGTGCCTACTTCTATAAGGAAAACCGAGTGTCCTTGATTACCAATGAGGCTCTTTTGTGTATCTTAAGCTTTCAGCTAAATGACTCCTAAGTGATTCAAGCTGAGGACTTGGGGCAGAACTTACCGTATTTTCCGGCGTATAAGTCGACCGGGCGTATAAGACGACCCCCTAATTTTACAATTAAAACATAGGTTTAGGCCTATATTCGCTGTATAAGACTACAGCCTCGGAAGTGGGGGGTAGTCTTATACAGCGAATATAGGCCTAAACCTATGTTTTAACTGTAAAATTAGGGGGTCGTCTTATACGCCCGGTCGTCTTATACGCCGGAAAATACATATCAGTTTTGTGCCCTAACTGAACTCATTGGCTGACTGTTTGCTAGGGAATGAATTGTTACCTTCACCATCATCAGCAGGATAGTTTGGGGAAGGGGTTTAAATAATATGGCTTCAGGATTTCTCATATTATTCCTGAGTCCCAGAAACGCCCAGCACTGTGTCTCCCACCTCTCAACCTCTGCCAACACCAACTTCATCTTGGGGCAGTTAGATATTGTTTTTTGCAGTTCCATGAAGTACATGATTATCTGACTCACAGAGTCTTCAATTACTGTTCCCATTTAAATGACAGGAAGGCATCTCTTAATGAAGTTATATACCATTTCCGTCCTGCTTTCAGAGGGACCAATTTATACTGAAGCTTTTCTTTTCTTGAAAGACGTGCAAGAAGCAGACAACATCCTAAAATTTTGATGACTCCTCTAAAATTCCAGTCTCAGGAGGAACATGGCCTGAATCAGAAGAAATAAGAAGTAACCCGTTAATGATGTATTTCAGAACAGCGTAATAAAAATGGTCAACTCTCCTGTCCTTGCTATGGAGGTCAATTCCATCCCGTACTACATTTAGACTCAACCAAATCCTCACTGTAGAGTCTGTCTCTAGGAATAGCCTATCCTAGTACCAATTCTAAGCTTTTACTCTCTTTTTTCAGTTGTAAAGGATAGAAAACCATCATCAAATTATCTTCAGAAAAGCAAAGGAAATGTGTTGGTTTGTGTGACTGGAAAGTACAAAAGTCAGACTTCAAAAACAGCTGGATGAAAGATCTCAAACAATTCACTAAGGCCCGTCTCACTTTTTCATTCTTTTCCCTACAGTCTGTGTGTTCTCTTTCTCTCTATTTGTCCTCTATCTGTAAGATATTCTCCTTTCTGTGTTTGTTTGTTTGTTTGTTTGTTTCATCCTATTTATGTTGGTCTCATTTTCTCTTTCCAAAGATGCACTGTGTTCACATAATAGGAAAGACAGCAACTGACATTCCAGTTATACTTCCATATGGTTTATAATCCATACATGTAATTTAATTCAAGGGCTCTTATTGACCCTATTTTAATTATATGTCCACCCTTGCATAAGTCACTGTGGATAGTTTTTCACAATTAGTCAGGTCTTGCTATGAGGTGATAATTGCACCAAAAATACACGGGTTGTTGAAGTAAATGTTCCTCAACTAAAAAAAAGCAGGATGCTGAAAAGAAAGCATAACAGATGTTCCATCACTTCTACACACTTGTCTTCTGTGCCCGAGGGCATTCCCAATATTCATGGGATCAGAAAACATACTATCCATTTTGGGTTTTTTTTGAAAAATGTACTAAAGAATTACAGCTAACCAAAATTAAAGTATAAAACTCCCTTCTTATAAAAAGTACTAGTGGACTTCCCTTCCTCAGGTTTGACCTTAGGCTTGAGAACTAAATTTGACTTAGTGCTTTCAGGTAAATCTTGCCATCCTGGAATGAGACTTTATCCACACACCACCACCACCACCACCCCCCACTTTTATTCTTTTGAAACTTTGCTTTGGCTCCTTTCCCAATTCTAAAAAATCTGATTCATCACCCCTAATGTGCCCTTCCCTAAATGTATCGTGACAATCGAGTTATGAGAACACATAAGGCAAACATCAAAGTCATGGAAGACAAGGAAAGGTGGAAGCACTGTCACACACTCGACAAGACTAAAAGCAATGAAGTAGTGCCTGGATCCTGGGCCAGAAATGGGACATTCGTAGGAAAAGGGATGGAATCTGAATAAACTCTGCAGTTTAGTTCTTAGTTGCCAAGACCTGCTCAACTAACCCATCAGATCTGAGAGGGGTGGGTGGGAGATGAAAGAAAAACACAAAGATAACAGCTGGGATCGGGAGGACCACTGACCGCTGATGGCAGAGCAATGGCACGGTTTTATTTTAACCCACAGCTTATATACAGCAACTCAACTTCCACATTCCAATGTACCGGTATATTGTTTGTGTCAAGCCTTTCTGAGATCACCTTCCTGGTATGCCCCTTAAGCTAGTTGCCTGTGGCTTTCTGCTTAGTCCCTCTTCAGGGATCAGTGGAGGCAGACATTCCCTGGACAGTCTTGCAGGACATGGGCCCTGCCTCTCACCTGCGGCTCTCCACACATAGTATTGTATACTATCAATGTCAGTGTCTTAGTTTTGATCATCGTATCATGGTTATGTAAAATGTCAGCATTAGAGGAAGTTGAGTGGAAGATACGTGGAAAGTCTCTGCACTACTTTTATAATTCCTCTGTAAGTCTAAGCTTATATCAAAATAAAAAGTTAAAAATAATAGTTGGTGGTGTTCTGTGCTGACTTTTGTTACCAGTGTCAAAATTTTAAGGGGCTGGAAAAATTACTAACTAAAAGTTTTTCCTTCCCCCAAAGGTCGAGTTATACAGAACAATATAATCATTTTCATCGATAAAGAAGAATGTCTATATTTTAAAAGTTAATACTGGTAACAATGTGAATGGACCTCCAGGGTATTATGCTAAGTAATATAAGTAAGACAGAAAAAGATAAATGCCATATGATCTCACTTAAATGTGGCATCTAAAAAACAAAATAACATAAACAGAAACAAACAAACAAACAGATTCATAGACACAGAAAACAAACTGATGGTTACCAGATGCGATGGGGTAGAGGGGCTGGGTAAAAAGGTGAAGGGGTTAATTGGAAGTTACAAAAGTCATGGGGACATGCAGTACAGCATAGGGAATATAGTGAATAATATTGCCATAACTATGTATAGAGCCAGGTGGGTACCAGACTAATGGGGGATGGATCACTTCATAAATTATATAAATGTCTAACTACTACACTGTAGATCTGAAACTAATATAAAATAACATTGAATGCCAACTATAATTGAAAACAAAAATAAAAACATAAACCAGCCAACTCAGAAAAAAAAAAAAGGTAATACCAAGCGGCCCTATTATTTTGCACATTACCTTCTAGATAGACCTGTATTCTAGCTCAGGTTTGCCAAAAGGACTGAATGGGTTATTAACTATTAAGCAGCTGCAATAGTGCCTGGCCCTCAGTAGGCACTAAATCAGAGTTAGCTGTTGTGGTGCTTGCTATTGTTAACCAGAAACTATCACTTGGTTTTGGAACTTCAGGTAATTTAGAAGTTTATCTTTCTATTCTTCCAGACTTTTCAAGTTTGCTTTAATACTGTTATTATAGGGGAAGCCGGGATGGCTCAGTGGGTTAAGCGCTCACCTTGCAGCGCCGGGGACTGAGGATCGAATCCCGGCCCCAGCCCCAGCCCCAGCCCCAGCCCCAGCCCCAGCCCCAGCCCGTGCTGAACTGGGGAGTTCCCCCCAGTTCAGCTCTCTCTCTCTCTCTGTATCTCTCTCTCTCTCTCTGTCAAAAAATCAATAAATAAAAGCTTTAATACTGTTATTATAAAAACAATGGGCTTCTAGAAAACATTTGTACTGTCTTTATATTTTTGTTTAAAAAAAACCAACCCATATATCTATATAACTCTCCTCCCTCATTACCCCCTTGTTGCTCTTGTGAACATATTCCAAGTTCATAACACAGACAAAGACCGCCAGTGCCTGATTTTTCTGTCTTCTTCAACCTCATTCCTCACTCTCACCACCTCACAATCCAGCCATAATTAATTTCTTTCAGTTACTCAGAACATTGCTTTCTTTCTCTGCCACGCCTTTCTATTCTGTCTCTTTCGGAGAACTCTTTCCTCCACCTTACTGCCCAGGCCAATGCCTTCTCATCCTTCAGATCTCAGATTACTTGTTCATGCATTTATTCATCGATTCCATTCATAGCACAGAATTGTGTTGCACTTCTACTTTATGCCAAAACTCGGGGAAAATGGTAAAAGAGATAGAATAGGTCACTCTATCATCAAGGTCATGTTTTCTTGACAAATCAATCCTTATAAAATTTTTAAAAAAATGTGCCTATGAGAACTATTTTTTTAGAAAGACAAAGCCACATATAAATTCTAAATAAACTATGGCAAAACATTTTTGGACATTATAAATTAATATTTTGGGAGGATGAAAAATGAGGGCAAAATACAAAACGAATGTCATTTTATAAAAGAAGAAGTTTTGTTTGTTTGTTTGTTTGTTTTAAGTAGTAAGATGAAGCACTAAAATTAATGGTCTTGGGGTTCAAGACCCTTTGGCACAGCTAACAGTTGTCAACGCATGTATAAAAAGTATATATTTTGTTAAACAAAATTAACATGTAATTGTCAATATTTAAGTATTCATACTATCTAAATGCCTTTTGCAAATAGTAAGAGTGTTAAATAAATGTAAAGTGGTATTACTTAAAACAACAACTACTGGATGATATTGGAAGCAGTCCCTGCAGAAATCTCAAACTTTCAGAAAAATATACTACTACCTATAAAGAAATGTGCACTGTTCACAGCACCCCCACAGCTACTATAGATGGGCATTAGCAAACAACAAATAAACATTTCTTTCTCGGGGAAGCCGGGATGGCTCAGTGGGTTAAGTGCTCACTTTGCAGCGCTGGGGACTGAGGATCGAATCCTGGCCCTGGCCCTTGCGGACCCATGTGCTGAACTGGGAAGTTCCCTCAATTCAGTTCTCTCTGTCTCTGTATCTCTCTCTCTCTCTCTCTCTCTCTCTCTCTCTCTCTCTCTCTCTCTCTGTCAAAAAAAATAAAATAAATTAAAAAATAAAATAAAATCTTAAAAGAAAAACAAACACATTTCTTTCTGTGTTTGCCCGTGACCTGAAATTGATTGGCCTGCTGGACAATACCATGGGGAGTTTCAGGATGAATATTCAGGGGACAGAATCCTTGGGCTTAGAATTGCTCCACAAAGTTGCTCTGTGGAACCCAGTCAACCTGAAGGAGGGCCTTAGCCCAGGGAAGTGGCCCTCCAGCTCTGGTACTCGCAACTGTAAGCACATCTGTGTTCCCCTTGTCCACTCAAGTCCCCTCCCCCTTTCCCTCCAAAGAGCTGATGAAGCACAGGGCTCACAGGAGCAGCGGAAGTCACTATGTGATCTGATCAGTTCTGCAGGACACAGCAAAATCTGAAATGGATTGTGACCTACTGGTAATCTTTCACAGCAAACCAAGTGATCATTGATTAAAAATAGCTTTGAACATGTATAATACATCTATTTCAGGCCTCGTTTTATTTGGAATGCAAATTCTGCTGGAAGCAAGAGCTACATGAGCAGCAGCTGGAAATCTACTCAAACATTCTAGCCAACTCACGTCAAGTCCAGTTGGCAAAATTAATACCATTCTGCAGCCTCAGTGAAGGAGAGATTATTAATTATGCCCTACTGCCCAGTGGTTTCTATTATGGACACATCTGGACTGAGAGGTTCATTTGAAATCCCCAATTTCACTGCTTCCCAGAGTCTAAACCAAGTTTAAAAATTGATTTGTGAGGATGAGAGGGTAGAGCATACAAATGGCCTCACCCACACACACCATGCAGGTTCTAATGAAAGAAAGTCTGTCCTGTTTTCAAAGGCGCCTTTATGCCTCTCTGCTCATATTTTCATCAGTGCTTCTTACCAGTTCCTAAAATGCAATGTTTGGACATGTTTCTCTGTAAATAATAAATAAAACACACATGCCTATCCCTGCACCGCAGGGCAAAGGAGTTCAGTTTCCACGGCTCCCTCACCTCTTAGGCTGTGATATTTTCATCTCTCTGAAAGGAAAGCAGGCTGGGACCATGGCTGTTTTGAACAGAAAGCCTTTCAAGGTATGTTTATGCCCTGGATCAAGAGACATAGCCATTTGTTCTGAGGGAAACTTCCCTCCAAATGATGGCTGACTCCTGCTTTGACAGTGGGAGTGGTTGAGTAGAGACTGCACTGTTGGAGGTGTACCTCTGAGAAGAGAATTAAAACAGATCATCAGTCAAATCATACCAGGCTTTCATTTTAGCCGACTGGCCCCTTTCTATTGCACTTAGACTTCAAATAACACAGGTCCCTATCCTCCCTATGTTTCACTTCATCTTCCCAGGATGCCACCAGGATCCACTGAGCAAACCCATCATCAGACCAGGTAGCAGCCCCAAGATGGAGACATAGGGCCTGGCCTGACTCACCTTAGAGAGTCAGGTGTCCCTCCATGGAGTGACATCAGAAGCACTGGGAAGCCGTCCCTGTACCTTTATCCCCACCCTCCCTCAAAATGCCCCTTAGGATTTACTTTGAATTTGTTCCTTAATGCCAAACCTTTCAAGGCTTCATCTTTAATGAAATGTAAATGCTTTTAGAAAGGGGCGATCATATTTTATCAGTCACTTACACCTAAGGGTGACTGAGTTTCTAAACTTTTCCTGATAGCAGGAGTTGTCTTAGTGGAAGAAGTTTGAAAGGAGGGGATCAGAGTGACTGTCGCCACAGGCAGCCTTAGAGCCCTGCTGGGCCATGGCATGATTAAGAACGCTGAAATAAACTCCACTGGAAAACACTATTAGTCATTTTTCCTGGAACTAATTTTGCTTAGTCTATCCTAATTTGCCTGAACTACTAGCTTTATAGAAATCAGTCTTTGATAAGATTGAGGTAAATCAATCAGCTGAGGAACTTGCAAGTTATCTAAAGCAATAGTCAAGGTTAATTTTGAAACCATTTCTGAGATGCCAGGACTACCAAACACATCACCAATGAGTGCAGGAGATGTAGTTCTCTGAGAAGCATTTAAACTGTCTGCATTCCTTTCTGACAATGATGCTAGAGGGGACATTTGCCTTACACAGACATTAGAACTAGATCATATTGGAGGTCTATTCCAACTCTACGGTTCTCCTGGTCTACTCAGTTGTCTCATGCAGACTCAGTGATTCTGACCGAAGGAGCTGATGTCAATGTGACATCACAACAGCCAAAGCAGAAACACAGGTGCCCACAACTCACAGGATTAGGAAGTCAGGCCACAACTCCCCTGTACCTCTTTGAGCTTCCCTGGCACCAAACAGGGGACTGCACATGTATGTGGCTTAGACACAGAGAGGTGCAGGAAACAGCCTTATCCTGAACCGCCCAAAGCCCACAGGATGAAAGGTGGTAACGTTAGAGAGAGCCTCTTGCATTTTTCTCTACCATGAAACCAAGTGCTAAGGCTATGAATGGTACTTTCAACTGGAGCTAGAGAACCAAGTCACAACAGAGAATGACAAGCTGGCTTCGATCTGGGGGAAACCAGGGGGAAACCAGGTGGAAACCAGACTTACGGTACTCAATACAAAGGTTAAACGTGGAGCCTGGGTTCAGAAACCTGATGAAAGAAGCATGATGCCCCAGAAGAACAAGTGCTTTGGAAGCAAACAGATTTGCTTTGAAATCCTACTGCACAGTCTTTGTCAATTTCCTTGTTTTCTGAGGCTCAGTTTTCCTGATGGGTAAAATGGAGCTAATGATGCTCCTTTTAAGGAATTGAATAGAATTAAACTAGAAAGAATATGGGAAAAGGAGCCGGAAAGCTAAGCTCAGAGAGGGAATTCTGTAAATGTTAATTACCCTGCTCCCTACTCTCTGGTTTCCACCCCTGGCTGCAGATTAGAATTACCTGGGGAATTTTTTCCTACTTTTATGCCTGAGCCTCCCCTGCCCCAGAGATTCTGATGTATGTAATCAATCTGGGACAAGATGTGTTGATCAATATTATGAAATGTTTTAAAATTCTTCCCAGTAGATTCAATATGTTCCCAGGATTGAGAACCATTGCCCAAAGTATATCAGAATGAGCATCATCCTTGGATTTGAAATTTTCTTCTCTCTCTCTCTCTTTTAAATTGTTTTTGACAGATGGAGAGAGAGGCAGAGACAGACAGAGACAGAGAGAAGGGGAAGAGCCCAAAGCAGTCTCCATAATTGTATATCATCAGTTTTTGATATGGTTTTGTTCCACACAGGTGGGTGGGGGCCACACAGGGCGGGAACCGGGCTGGGGGCCTCCCATATGGGAGGCATGCCCCAAGAGCTCGGGGCTGAATTGGGGGCCTCCCACATGGGAAGCTTATCCCAGCAAGAACCGAACTGGGGGACACACCCCAGTTCAGCATATGGATTCACACGGGCCAGGACCAGGGACTCAATCCTCGGACCCTGGAGCTGCAAACCAAGTGCTTATCCCACTGAACCATCCAACTTCCCCCGATTTGAATTTTTCTATTATGGCTTAGGCAAATATTTTACTTCTCTGGGGCTTAATTTCTTTATTATTTTAATATAGGAAGTAATATTCTGATTTTATAGAATTATTTTGAAAAATATATAGTGACACAGATTTATTAAAACTCCTAAAAGAAGAAACTGACCATTAAGAGATGCTCAATAAATATTCACTTGTCTTCCTTTCTTGTCATTAGTCAGAGAACACATATGTATCAAATATTATTAAAATAAATAAGAACAACAGATATGAGACGCTACCAATCAGGTAGTTCTGAAACTAAGATAATTACTACCTTAGGCAAAACTGTCTTACTTAAATTCTGTTGGAACATGAGGTTAAATCCTAAAACAATGATGGCAAATATAGTGTCCACTTATCCATTTTCTCCCTTCCATGCTCATGGCAGACATCACTAATCAATTACAGCACTCCTTTCTATTGAGCCCTGATGAGACCTCAAAGTCCTTTACCATACAGCTCTCTCAAGCATACACGAACCATTAATCAGAGCCGGGTATGTATTGAAACAAATTTGCCATCCTTATCTGAGGTCATGGGCTGCCTTAAGCCTGCAAATGAGGCATATTTCAGACATGATTAAGTGGGCTCCCTGGTAAGTAGAAAGTGTGTGGCCAGAGATAAAGGCAGACCCTAAGAAGTCCCAGCTTGCTACAATCTGATCTACAGTAAGCTAAGAATCTCTGTTTCCTGGTGAGTGCAGGGATTGCAGTGGGGAGGGTGAGTAGATGCCAAGTGAGAAATAAAGCCAGTGTTTGCATGCTGCTTAGGGCATTCAAGGTGTGCCTACGCCCCACAATGTCCACAAAGCACTATCAGATTCTTTTCTGAAAGCCGGATTATTTCTCTGACTTAAGAAATATGAAACTAACTAGGGCTGTGTGTCTTCCCTAAGGTGACAGGCAAAGGCTCTGATGAGAAAGCCCCATAAAGCTCAAGCCAGTGGGGGAAAACCTGACCTTGATGCCTGCAGGCTTGTCACAGCTGAGACCCCCTGACGGCCAAGGCCTGAGGACTGGTGTGAAGGGCTGGAATCCTCACCTGCTGTGCCCATCCAAGGACATCTGACACTTCTGAAAACGGAGGCTTTCCCAAATATGCCTCATCATTGATTAACCCTCTGCAGGCCTAAGTGTGTTCTCTTATTACAGAGCAGCATTCGCCCCTGCTGGGCAATACAGCGATGGCTTTGAGCTGATTCCACAGCTGAATGGTAATAATTCTGACAGCCTTTTAAAACATCTGTGATTTGAGAATCTTGAAAAAACTAACTTGCGACACTCTATATTTCTGGGGTTTTGTTGTTGTTGTTAGTTTTCTTTTTGTTTTTGTTTTTAAGACTGAGCACTTTTCTTTATTAGAATTTGGGAAAAGAAGCCAGAAATAGAACTCCAGCAAATGGGACAGAGGGTTGGTTTTGTTCATGTTGGTCTTTGACCATTGAAACATGTTATGTGCTGCCTTATCTCCCTTCCCAGCATGGAGGAGTCAACCCAGCAACTGAAGGCATACAGAGATGAAGGTCTAGAAAGCCATTTGGAGACAAAGACAGGAAGCCCTGAGACTAAGGATGTGGGGCTGGGAGGGGTAGGTGAGAGACAGGGCAGAGCGGGTGGGATGTGGAGGTGGTTGGCAGAAGAGCCAGTTGCTGTGATTAGGAAATTAGGCAAATACCTAAACATATTGAGGACAATAGGAGCCAAATTTCTCATTGCCAGAGAAGGTATTTATAAATATCAAAACAGAGAAGTCTAGGAAAAAACACTGAGTACTAGATTGGAATTGAAGTATCAGTATGAACTTACACTTTTATTACTATGTGTGTAAATATGCATACACAAATAGATAAATGCTATCTGGGAAAAAATCCAGATATACCGGTAAATGCCTCTATTTTTCATATTACATAGCTGGATACTTTCCAGACAACCCTAGTATATTTCTTACCTTTGTCCACTGAGTGAGTAAGCCTAAAAGCAATGACAACTCCATAGCAATTAACATATTGGTGCCCAAATCTTGATTTCTAAATATTATCTTTTATTTAAAGAAACTAGAGACCCTTGGGGAAACTGCTGATTCCAATGCTGTAACAGGTAAAGTACAAGTTTCACGTATTCTGAAACATTATGTCAGAAAATAAGGAAATGTTCAATGAACAATGGAGTTACGTCAAAAGGACATGGAAGCCAGCTTGAATGGATCAAATTTGGGACAGATAATCATTAAAAACAACAACAACAACAACAACATTAATGGGTCACAATTCATTGAACAAAATTGGAATCCTTGTATCCAGATTGATGCAAATAAATGAATGAATGAATGAGGGTGAGGAAAGGTTCGCTTACAGTAGAACATCAACTAATAAAAATGGGAAGAGACACTCATCATTTAAAAACTTTCATAAAGGTGGCTAATTCAGTCAGTAGATGTTAAGGCCAGTAGTTGGAAGGTTGATGAGTACAGATTATTGACTAATCTCAGAATTTGACCCCGTAAAACACTAATCAATTACAAAAGCCAAAGTGTTGAATTTTGTGGAGACTCCTGGCAGAAAACACAAGATTAAGCAATCAAGGTTGGCTTCCCCAGTGACAGGAAGAAGAGACAACATCACCTCCTGGTGTGAGGCACTGAGAAGAACAAAGCATCATTTCTGTAGAGTTACTGTCAAAATGCATAACCTCAGTCTGGCCATGAGAATACCAAACTCAGGCACACCCAAGTTAAGGGTCAGCCTACAGAATGAAAGAACTGTGCTCTTTAAAACCATCAAGTGGGGAAGCTGGGATGACTCAGTGGGTTGGGCGCTCACTTTGCAGCCCCGGGAACCGAAGATCGAATCCTGACCCCGGCCGGTGCAGACCCATATGCTGAACTGGGGAGTGATGTCAGTTCAGTTCCCACTGGAGCGAGACCCTGGCCCAGTTCCTGCCCTGTGCAGCCCCACCCACCTGTGGAATGAAACTGTGTGGAAGGGCCAGTGATGTGCAACTGTGGAGACTGTTCTGGGCCCTCCCCCTTCTCTCTGTCTCTGACTGTATCTCTCTCTCTGTCTGTCAAAAAAAATAAATAAATCTTTAAAAAAAAACACAAAAAGAAAAACAAAAAAACCATCAAGTGCACGAAGGACAGAGGAGCTGTATAAGTTTGAAGGAAACTGAAGAGATGTGACAACTAAATGCAGCACATATTCTTGGATAGTATCCTGGAAAAGAAGGGAAAAAGAGGGATTTGCGGGGATCACTGGCAAAATTTGAATGGGATTGGTAGATTGTATAGTATTATACCAGTGTTGACAACCTGATTTGGAGGATTGTATGCTGGTAGGAAAGTGCTTTGTTTAGGGGAAATACACACTGGGACATGTGTGGGTAATGTTGCATCATATTTTCAACTTACTCTCAAAAGGTTCAGAAAAAAACATGATAATGATTATAAATAGAATGGGTGATGGAGTGAATACAATAAAATATTAACTGTGGGAGAATCTAGTGAAGGGAGCACCAGGGTTCTTGGTATTATTCTAGACACTTTAAAATTACTTCAAAATAAATTATTGAAAATCTATTGTATATGTGTACACACACATACTCAGAGAAATGCAAATTAAACCACAATGAGATAACCACTACATAAGCAACAGATTTGCTCAAATTAAAAAGACGGACAACACCAAATGTTAGAATGTGGAAAAACTGAAACTTTAATATATTGGTAGTGGGAATGCAAAATGGTACTACCACTTAGGAAAAGATCTAATGGTTTTGTACCAAACCAACTATGTATAAACCTATGACCAAGTAGTTCCATTCCTAGGCATTATCCCAAGAGAAATGAAAATAAAATGAATATCCACAAAAATACATGTATAAGAATAGTCAGAGATGCTTTCCTCATAAAGTTATCTATTGTAAGAAAATAGACTGAGCTATGTTTATACAATGTAATGCTACTAAATAATAAGAAGAAAACTATTAATGTAAGCAATAACATGTATGAATTTGAAAAACATGCCAGGTGAAAGGAGCATTACACAAAAGACACGGTATCATTCCATTTATATGAAGTTCTAGAACAGATATAGTGGTTACATGGGTGGGGGAATTGGTGTGGAGGCAGAGAAGTGCCCCAGGAGAGAGGTATGAGGGAATATATAGGTTTGGTAAAGTTATCTCTGGATAGAGGTTTGAGTTATAGGTACCGGTAAGTTATTAAGTAAAACTAATCAAATGGTACACCTACGATTTGTGCATTTTCTGTAAGTAAGTTTTACCTCAAAAGAAAAGAACTATAAACTAATATTGACCTATAGCTATTGCCATACATATTGAAATATTTAGGGAAAAGTGTACTGATTGATGTCTGCAACTTACTTTGAGATGCATCCCCAAAATGAGGTAGATTAGTGAATGGATAGATAAACAGGTATGTGATAAAGCAAGTTTGGTAAAATGTTAATCATATAATCTAGATGGATATATAAGTATTCCCTGTAGATGTCTTTTACTTTCTATGTGTATTTGAAATTTTCCATAATAAAGTGTTAGAAATATGCATATTGGGGGGAAAAAATGCTGTGGACTAAAAGTGAGAGGAGAATGAAGTCACTAAGGTGTAACAGCATAATGCAGAGTTGGACCAACTGAAAATCCTACACAATTTGAACTGAGGTTTTTCTCCTTAAGAGAAATGCAATATAAGAAGTCTGACAATTAAGCTTGTGAACTTGTCACCATGCGCTTATGTTGGCAGCAGTTGTACAGACAAGTCGGTAAGGTTTCATAACCTTGGTATATCAGTGTCTCACAGCTGTGTTTGAGTCAATGTGTGACAGTGTCTTGCTGAGTGGTGTTCATTATTGTTGTTGCATGTTTTTGTGTCAGAGTTTGAATTAGAGAAATGAACAAACATTAAATTTCTTGTTAAACATGGCAAGAGTGGAAATGAAATCAGAGGCATGTTAGTCCAAGTTGATGGGAATAATGCCATGAAGAAAACAGCAGTGTACAAACAGATTAACCATTTTTCTGAAGGGAGAGGAAGTGTAACTGATAGAGAGGTCAGGGCCAGTAATGAGTAGAACTGACAAAAACATTGCAGAAATTCATTGAATTAGGCTCTAAATTGTTAGCTGACTGTGAAAAACATAGCCTACCAAATAAACATTGATAGAGAAACAGGAAACTCTTAAAGTGTCAAAGTACACAATGGAAGTCAGCCAATACTCCATGACCAAAAAAGTTCCATTAGTCCAAATCAAGAGTCAAAACAATATTGCTAATCACTTTTGATATCAGAGGGATTGTTAATTATGAATTTGTACCTTCTGGAAAAACAGTAGCCCAAGTTAACTATTTGGAAGTACTAAAAAGGCTGCATGGGGGAAGCCAGGATGGCTCAGTGGGTTGAGCGCTCACTTTGCAGCGCAGGGGACTGGGGATCAAATCCCGGCCCCGGCCCATGTGGAACCATGTGCTGAACTGGGAGCTCCCCCAATTCAGTTCTCTCTCTGTCTCTGTCTCTGTATCTCTCTCTCTCTGTCAAAAATAAAAATAAATTAAAAAAATATATATTAAAAAAAAAAAAAGGCTGCATGAAAAAGTTAGATGAGAATGATCTGAACTTCTTGCCAACAACTCACGGCTCTTGCATCACAAAAATGCACCCATCAGTTTCCATGGCACTTTCTTTGAGGGCGTTTTTAACCAGTAAACAAATAACTGTATTGAATCCCCCTTCCTATTCACCTGATCTGGCCCCAGTGACTTCTCTTTTTACCCAAAGATAAAGGAAATAATGAAAGGAAGGTATTTAGATGACATTCAGGACATCAAGAGTAATATGATGATGGCGCTGATGACCATCCCAGAAAAAGTTCCATAATTGCTTTGAAAGGTGGACTAGTCACCGGTATTGGCGCATAGCTTCCCAAGGGGAGTACTTCAGAGGTGACTGTAGTGATATTCAGCAATAAAGTACGTAGCACTTTTTTTAGGATGAGTTTGCGAACTTAATTGTCAGACCTCTGTCATAGGAACATCTATGGGCCAGTTTTTCCCATTGTCCCTAATACTGAGATCACTGAGTATGACTGGTTGACCATTGACTGATATAATACTTTAAATCACCAACTCGACCAAATCATTTTTGCTTTGTCTTCTTCAGAAAGAAAGTGTTACAGATTAACCAAACCGCATGAAAATCGCTTGTTTGATGTAACAGAATACACTTTCATTTCTATTCTAGATCAATAGTTATCTACTGGGAAGTGTGCATCAAAATCGAAGATACTACTTTTTTGTTGTTAGTATATTATAATGGTTATGCATAATATATTATACATAATGTTCTGCAACCTGCTTTTGCCTACAATATCTCTGGGTAGCTTTCCATGTCAGTGCATATACATTACGTCATCTGTAAAATGAAAACATAATTGTTATGAAGACTAAAATAGTTAATACTTATAAATAATTTATAACAATGTGTAGCACATAGTAATTGTTTAAATAAGATTAGCTATTGTTATGCCATTGTAAAGGTGGTCCATAATTTGTATAATTTATTATGATGGGCATATATACGAGTGAGTTGATGCCAGTTTTTCCCTGCTACCAATAATGTGAAAGTGAACAATCTTATACATAAATAGTAATACATGTAAATATTATTAGGATGAATTCCTACAAGTGAAACTGCTGGGTCACAGAGAATGTACCCTGTGCCAGTCATATATCTACTGTCTGTCAGTCAACGCCCATCTTTTCACACTTTGCTATGTGACCCTGAAGTGGGAAAACTGTCTTACCCAGACAGGAAGATACTGCCAAATCAGCCTACAAAATGATTGCATCAGTTTAAACTCCCATCAATAGTATATGAAAGGGCTTCTTTCCCAACTTACAGAGTTGTTTCTTTGTTTGACTTAATACAGCTATAGGCCCCCAATCTAGACCTTCTGAGTAAAAATCCACAGTGATGGGGCCCAGGCATTTGTGTTATCTAAATGTATCTCAAAGGATTCCAATGCACAGCCAGATAAGAATTGTTGTTCTAGATCCTTGATTCTCAAAGTGTGGTCTCTAGTCCAGCAGTGTGGGCATCATCTGGGAGTTGGTTAGAAATGCAGAATCTCAGAAGCTTCATTTTAACAAGATCCCCATGGAATTTAAATGCATGCTAAGTTTTCAGAAACTGGTCTATAAAGAATGCTATCAGATAAGCAACAACAGATTCAGCTTTTGTGGGGCCTAAAGCTTATATAAGCTGGGGAGCCCTTTTTTGACTGAAAGAGAATACAAAATTACAAACAAAAATTAAGCACAAATGGAATATTTATGATAAAATAAGAAAATTATAATAAAACACTAATTTCGAAAGGCTGAAAAATACCACAGATATTACAATACCTAGGGGGGAAATAACAAAATATGTTAACTACTGAGCTACCTAAGACACCTCTAATATTTTTCTAAAGTTTTAGCTATCTGTTTCTATGATAAACATTTTTTTTCTATAATCTTTCTATAGAGAGATGAAAAAGGTAATTCCATATACTGGAAATTGTTTTTTCACTATTGATAATATAGAAAAGTGTTTTCAACTTCCAACTTGTTACAATGTTATGTAATATTTAGAGTTCTGTCAAATTGGCATAAGCTCTATCTGGTTTCCTTCATTCATAAGCTAGAAGAGACCCAGCATTTCGGGTTTCGCTTGCAGTGACTAATTTTAAATGCCCTTTGACTCAATGACATTGACCTTCCTGTCTCCAGGAACTGGTGCAGACCCTAACTTTCATCTTCCTTCTGTTCGTCTTTTCTGTTTTCTAGAGTGTCCCAATTCACATCCATTTCTTTTCTCTTCTGTCATTGTTTTATCTATATTATCTTTGCTATTATGATTCTGTTTGTTGTCTTTATGATTTGGACCATCAGAATTTCTAGCTTTAGTTATAAAATAGGAGTTTTCAACATTTTGAAGTTTCTGCTTTTTAGTTTAAATATTCAGTTTCTAGTAGGATGCATCCTTTCTTTCATATCTGGATTTTTGTATACTACCAATTCTGAAAATAGATACAAAACTAATCTGAAATTAAGGCTTGCACAAGAGTAAATCAAATACATTTTAAAGCCGTGTCTACAATATATTGAGCTACATAATATTATAGTATAATCATATTACTCTTATACTAAATCTATTGCCTTTCTGATGACTCTAGGAGTTCTGTCACTAAAACCCTTGCTTCCTTGGGACTTCTTAATGTACTGTGTCAATCGTGCATGCTGTTTCACCTGAAATCAGCAGAATTTATCTAGACAAGATGGTCTGATAACCTAAGGCTTTTTTGAGATGCATAAAACCTGCAACGTCTCAGACATAACTGCTTATAGTACTATTAAAGGTTTTTGCCCCACATTCTGGTGAATTCTATTTTGAGCACTTACAATAAAAAGAAAAGAAAAGAGTGACTTTATAATTGTATATACTGCATTATTGAATATTTGCCTGATGAAAGAACATTTCTATTTTATTTAAGCATCATTGAGAATTGAATGCCTCATTTACTACTTTCCATGTCTGATGATTGAAAGAATTTTCAACAGACTGGCTTCTGGCTCTGTGCATTTCAAATCTTGTTTCTCTCTCACTTCTCACAAGCTTTTAGTACCAAGTGTTATAGGTTAAGCTCATTGAATGATACTATGTATGGCCTTGTACCCTCATACCAAAATGGGGAGTGAGCCAGTAAAAATATTCCTGGACGCCATACCTACACTAGAATGGCTAGTGTCAGTGTAACTATTCATAGTAACTACAAACTCTATAAAGATATATCATCAAGCTCAAAATCAATATATCCTCAACTTAATTTCCCTTTATTTGGATCCTCAAAATGCCTGCAGCCACTTCAAGTTCATCCTATACTTGGGGAATTGTAATGAAGAAAAAGGGGAAGTAGAAAGAGACAGCTGTCTTAAACAATTTCAGTTAAAACATCTTACTTTTGAAACTTTACAAAAATATATGACCACGTAAAAGTTATAGATGAGGCTCCTCCCAGGGTTTTTGGAAAGAGCTGTGTAAGCAAAGATCCATGAAACTTAAGCTTCTTGAAGTTCAAATTGATCTGTTCTGCAGAGGCACACATAGGATCAAAATGATACAGCAAAGAAATATCTTCAGAGATCACTAGTAGAACCCCTTGTAATGATGGGAAAACTGAGACCCTTAGAGGTCATGTGACTTTCCCAGGATCGAACACCTGGCAAGTAACAAAGCTGGGGTTAGAATCTTGTAACCAAATCCAGTGTTCTTTCTCTAGAGTGCTTTGGGTTTGTTTTTCCCTTAAGATCTTTAGACTTTGTGAGCTAAATTTATGTTCAATGTGTATTGAAGGAAATAAAGTGTTTAGAAGAGGTATCACTCCAGATTTCATTTAGGCAAAGTACCAAATAAATACCTTTTATCCCTATGATCAGTCTCACAGCCTTTCACAAAGTACTTGTCAACAGAGATATTTTGCAGATCCATTGAATCAATCTTATGTGACAAAGAAAAAAAATCCCTTCATAAGACACAATGCAGAACAAAAACATTGATGAGATATGGTTTGATACCAAAATAGTCATGCTCTGCCCAAAAGAAGGAAGGATTACTGAATGCTAATACTAATGCTAATGTTAGCTTATTACAAGTGTCTCATGCTGTGGCTCTATTCTGATTTGTACCGTGAGATAAAGATTTAATATTTTTCGTTTAAATGACAGTATCCATGAATTGGATTTTTATGAGCTGCAGTATGTTCTTATACTCACATTTCAATACAGTCATTTTCACCCTGAAGATTTATTTTGTCTGAAAATTCACACATATCACACAATTAAAACAATTTAAATGTCAGCTATCTGGTCCACATTCTATTGTCCTCATACATGTGACAATCATTTACTGAATGCCCCTGCTGTGCCAGGCACTATAATAGGTATGTTAGAAGAGGCAATGTGACATTGAAGAAGGGATTTAAAGATGAATGATGTAAGCAAGATACACAAGGGAGAGAAGTAGGCCTGGCCCTGTGGTTACAATGTGGTATTGTAGAGTTTAAGAGGACAAAGAAAGGGAGAAGTCATTTAGCCAGAGACAGAGGAATTCAAGAAAGCTTTGGAGAGCTTACACTTGAGTTAATTCTTACAAGAAAACATTCCCCAGGGAGAGAAGAGAAAGGGATTAGAAGCAGAAAGAGCAATATATGCAAAGGTTTGGAAATGTGAAGGAGAATGTTTAGGACACAGCTCATAGTAAATTTTGGCTATAACTTAGAATGCCTAAGAAAAGAAAGGGTGGTAGCAGGAGAAAAGCTGAAATGTGGAGAGTGTCGTATCAGCCTGGGAAGGTTTTGTGTACTGTGCTAAGGAGTTTGGACTTACTTCTGTAGGGAAAAGCAAGGTTTAAGACAGTGTAGTAACATAATCGCATCTGTATTTAGGAAAGCCAAGAATAGGAGGCATGGAGTTACAATGTGTGTGGCAAAGGTCCAGACAAGAAATGATAGCCCAAGCTATGAAAATCCCAATGACTCTAATGCCAGCATCCACGGGCAAAGGATCTCAAGAAGGGTCATCTGATAACCATCTCATTGTAAAAGTCTGTAACTAGACAAGTCAGGGTTACATAACCAGACTAGAGCCCTCCCTGACTTCTTTCATACAGCAAAAGTTATTTACAACACCAAACTCCCACGTCATTTCTATATGTAAGTAAGAAGTAAGTATATGGCATGGGACATAAGTATACATACATCCTAGGATGACCTGTACCTGATCCTTTCCTCTTACTCTAGCCTTATGATGTCATATGCTATACACTTTTGTTTGCTATTTTTACAATCAGTGAGGATAGATTTAGATGGGCCAATAAGTCTGATTTGTAGAGACAACAATGATATCAGAGGCTTGGGGCCAACGTCTCAAAGTTCCCCTCTTCTAGGTCAAACAGGAAAACACAGATATGCACTTGGCCTGTGGCAACAAAAGTATCAGCTTATTACTAGGCCAGCAAGTGCCCACAAAGCCCCAAAATGCAGAGTTTACTGGTAAAAGCTATACTGGAGGGAAAAAAAATTAAACTTTATGATAAATGGGGCTTCGGCTCCCATCCCAAATCTATGCCTTGGACCCAAGTACTCAGGCATGGCTAGGCTAAGTGGGCCTTCAGAACTGACCTCAAGTCCACCCACTGAGCCATCAGAATGGGTGGGGTATGAAGTGAGCAGCAGAACAAAGGGATGGTTACCAACCTCCTCCCCATGAGCGGCCCTGCTGAGGGATGGGGAGACAGGGAGAGGGTTTCACTTGAGGGAAAGGGAGGGGAACAGATCCCTTAGCTCTTGGGTCCAGGCAGTGACAGCCAAAGTGGAAGCCAGTGATCCCAGACAGTCAAACGTGGCCAAGGAATATTGCAGATTCTGAGCAATCAGACTGATTCAGTGATCCCAGTAAGAGGGTGAAGAGAGGCAGAAACACCCTCCCCATGTGATGAGAGGGACAGACATGCTTGGTAGAAGGAAGAGGTTGCCAAATAAAATACCGAATCTGGGTTTCCGATAAATGACAAATGACCTTGTAGTAGAAGTATGGCCAAAATATCGCATGGGATATGCACTAAAAATGTATTCGCTATTTACCTGAAATCCCAACGAAACAGGATATCCTATTTTTTTATTTGACAGATCTGACAACACCAGAGGAAGACTCTTCCTCCATGGCAGAGACATCTATACCCTCACCTCTGAATTGGAATCTCAGAGCTCTAGAGATGGAGAACTTCTTTTTTATTTGTGTTTAAGATTTATTTTATTGTTTGAGAGAAGGTGAGAGAGAGAAGAGGGGAGAGGGCCCAGAGCAGTCCCCATAGTTGCACATCTTGTGTATCATTAGCTATGACATAGTTTCATTCCACACAGGTAGATGTGGGGCCTCGTGGGGCAAGAACCGAATCAGGACGCTCCCTCACCACTGAGCCATCTTGGTGGTCACCAGTTGTGCGGCAGTTTAGCATATGGGGTTAGCAGGGGCCAGGGCCAGGAATCAAACCCCAAGCCTCATGATTGCGAGGCAAGTGTTCAACCACTAATCTATTCCAGCGTCCCCAGAGATGGAGTACTTTTAAATCACACAGTCCATCAGCTTAAATTTATTCATGAGGACAGTGAGGAGACCCAGAGATCTGCAGTAACTTGCCCAAAGTCACACTACTAATTAACGGCAGACCAAGGGATAAAATGCATCTGCAGTGTTCTGTCCCCTCTGCCACCCGAAGCCCCTCCTGCCCCTTGGCTCACTAGCTCCTGGATTACATGAAAATTCCCGAAGGGCAGAGAGAATTATTTTTTTAATAGCTTCTCCCAATGCCTAACACAATGCTTTATGAGCCCTGGCGGTGCAATCAATATTGTAGAGTGGCAGGCCATGTGGGTAAATTACCTGGATAACGGCCACCTTTTTCTTCTGCACTCACACCTTCTGTGTTCTATTTTTGTGAATCTGTCTTTTTTTTTGGGGCGGGGGGAGTGGGAGAGGGGTGCTGGGAGATTGGCACAGCCTCTATCCAGGTGTGAAAATTGTCCTAGCCCTCTGAGAGACCATGAAATATGACTTTCTAAATAACACACCACCTTTGGGAAGGATCTTCCCCACTGGGGTAATGGGTTCAAGAAAAACACAGCTGGGACCTGTGAGAGTGCATGAAAGGACGTCTTAGGTTAATCAGGAACTCCAGCTTCCTCCACAGCAAACCTCTGACCAAAGCTGCCAGCAAAGAACCAGCTGGACTTTTCAGACTTCTTTCTCTCCTTTCCCTTGCCTCCCTCTTGTGGACAAGCAGGCACGCAGTTAGTACAGCAGACAAGAGGTGGCCAGGATTCCTCACACAGCCCCACAGACTGACAGACTGTCTCTGTATACCTGGCACTCGTTGGGCCAGCTCGTGACAAATTGATGGAGTGGGGTGACCTTCCCTGCCCTCCGTCACTTCACGCAACTCACACCATGTTGTCTTCTCCTAGTTCCCAGAACCCTAAGCATCTTGCCCCAACCTCTTTCAACCTCCATCTCCACATTCCCAACCTCCTTCCATTATAAGCCAAGCTAGACCCAGGCTTCTTGGAGTCATAATGTCCGAAGCCAGCAATTTCTTCCTTCTCTAGGGCACAAGCTGCATCATTCCACCCAGAAGAGACCGCACGGTCTGAAGCAGGATGCGGAGATGCTTCGTGACTATAGCATTTATTTAGTGCTTCGTAAGTGTAAGCTCCTTTTGCTAAGCATGTGACACACACATGTCATCTTCACTACAGTCATTATCTTCACAGCAACCCAATGAGGCAAACACTGTGCTTATGTTTATGTTACAGATGAGGAAACCGAGGTTTGGAAACGTTCAATGATGCACTCATGCTTTTACTCTCAGCAGCAGAACTGGGATTCAGACTCAGAAAATCTAGCTCTAGACTCTAGAAAGAGCTTTTAATCGGACTTCAGTAATGCAAATGTTCTGTGTTGTCCAACATGGTAGCCATTGGTCACAAGTAGTTACTGAGCTTTTGAAATGTGACTACTACAGTAACTCTATTTTTATTCAATTTAAATTAAAATAGCCATAGTTGACTAGGGGCTATTCCATTGAATAGCACAGCTTAGAACCTAACCCCTGTGTTATTCTAGTTACCTGCTTTCCCCTTCCCTACACACAGACTCACCTGAGTGGCTTAGGCCCTCACATCACAGAGAGTTAAAGTAGACCCTGAATAGAAAATTGATAGTTGATTTATGTCCTCTGTGATGCAATAAGGCAAAGGAACGTGAATCGGTAATATGAAAGACATGAGCTCTTATCCTCACTCAGCTGGTGAGAAGGCACAGAATTCCTCTGAGCCTCAGTTTCTGCCTTTGGACCAGGACAGAACTGTACTCCACGATCTCAAAGATCACTCTTAGCTCTAAGGGCCTGCAGCTGGAAAGTGCCCCACAAGGTGGAACATTGAAAACAAGAGTCCCAGGCGAGGAGTCTGGCACCAACAGTGATTACCTGGAGGAGGAGTCAGCAAGCATGCTTGATTGTGCACATCCAACACCCCGTAATATATGGGGTTCTTTTTTTAGAACCCTAATCAGAGATCCATTTGCATAATTAACATCTTTAGGAATAATTGCAAATGACACATCTGTTCAGCTTCACCCTCTCCCTGGCAAACTATGTATTATAAACACAGTTTCTTCAGCTCTATAAACACTTGGTATCCTTTGCTTGGTGCTTTAGTCACTTCCTGCAGGGGAGTGGTGGTAACCATTTGTGGTCCCATCTCTTCTGCCCGTGGTGCTCAAACCAGATTAAAACCTGCTTACAACAGCTGCCCAATTTGACTAGCCACAGAGCACAAGTCCTTAACCTTGGCTCCCTAGACTAAGGCTTCAGGCGTCATGCAATTTGATTAAATTCTCAGCAAATATGCATATGCATGTATATCTGGGGAGAAAATTTATGGCTTCCAATAGAGTTTCAATGGGAGTCCATGATTCAAAAACAATTAAAAACCCCACACTACATGATTCCATCCATATGAAAGTCCATAATAGGTACATCTATAGAGATAGGAAGTAGATTCATGGTTGCTTAAGGCAGGGATGGAGAAGGGGTGTGAATAAAAGGATGGGGCCAGTGAGGATGTCAGGATAGCTAAACACCACTGAATTGTACACTTTAAATGGGTGAATTGTATGGTATGGGAATTATATCTCAATAAAACTGTTCTACAAAATTAACAGCCCCTGAAGCCAGGATGGCTCAGTGGGTTAGGCGCTCACTTTGCAGCCCCGGGGACCAAGGATCGAATCCCAGCCCTGGCCCGTGCGGACCCATATGCTGAACTGGGGAGTGCCCCAGTTCAGTTCTCACCAGGGTGAGACCCGGGCCCAGTTCCTGCCCTGTGCAGCCCCACGCCCACCTGTGGAATGAAACTATGTGGAAAAACCGATGATGTGCAACTGTGGAGACTGTTCTGGACCCTACCACTACTCTCTGTCTCTGTCTCTGTATCTCTCTCTCTGTCAAAAACAATAAATAAATCTTTAAAAAAAAAAAATTAAGAGCCCCTGCTTAGAATAAAGGGCCATAGACTGTGGGTACCCACAGTGAGGCTGGCCCTCTGGGGAGAAGGCCTGGCTAGTACCAAACGCAGCTCTTTATTGGAAATAATGCAGCTTTATTTGGGACTCCCATGGGATACGATTGCATGGTATTAGGAATGTTCTCTAAATCAGGGCTTCTCCAACTATAACAAGCATATGAGTTACTTGGTAATCTTGTTAAAAAGTAGATTCTGATTCAGTAGTTCTGGGGCGGGCCTGAGAGTCTCTTGGTGGTCCAAAGAATATACTATGAGTAACAAGGCACTAGGCCAAAACTACGATAGCATTCTCTCACCTCCCCTGGATCTTCATGCCATACAGCAGCTACTTATGACAGTGTTGCGTTTTCTGGGGCATATTGCCCTGGGTGTACATTCTTCCTGACTAGGGCTTTTTTTCCCCAACCAACTTCTCTGCTCACTTGCTCTAGTGAACTAAGTTGAACAATTTGGAAACCTCAAATGCCCCCTTTATTGTTCTCCCTTAAAGTCTAAGCCAGATAGAGACCTAATCATCTCATTAGTTTTATTTCCGCTCCGCCCCACAGTGGCCCAATTTAGCCCTTCAGAATGAGGCTGCCTCCCATAAAAGGCACACCTAGCTCAACTAGAACTTAGATGCCCCCAAAAAGTTATTTCATCTCTGTGTCCTAAATGTATTTTTTTAGTCATCCCACTAAACGTTTGATTTTCCCGGTACTGGATAAGGAAGCATGGGACCCTGGTGTTTATTGTGAACCAATGGGGTATTCGTCTAAAACAAGCTTGTCCAACCCACAAACCACGGTCTGCATGCAGCCCAGGAATCACTTACGTGGCTGTATTGAAGTGGGTTAGGAAGGAGAGAGTGTCCAAGATGGCCTCGGGCACTGGTCTGTTAGATGGTACTTACTGGCTGTGGCCAGAGGTGCCCGTTCTCTTTCATGCATCCTCTCATCCTAGACCCAACTCTGCCAGGCATACAAAGCAGCTTGTGTTTCCTAAGAAGAAAAGACTGCGCTTAGTGAGGTGTTCATTATCACTGAGGGCCCAGTCATCCAACACAGGGAGAAGGGCCCCTTTAAAGGAGCCAAAGCACATGAGCAAACCTGTGTCTGAGCATGCGTGATATGCCAACACCTTGGAGATGCCCTGAAATAACTAGGGGAACCTCTGCGGGGAGGGTGTCAGAGGTCCAGCCCGAGCAGAGATCGATTCGGAGCATCAGTGAATGTGTTCAAACATGTGCTCACAGATTAGTGACACAATGAAACAATAGCGTTTTTCAGTTTCGCTTCCTGACGGCAGATCCCCATGGCCCGCACCAGATGTTCTGATGCTATCCAGGTGCTTCGTAGGTTCTTCCTTTTGCAAGAGCTGGTTGTGTCCAGGTGTTCTGATTATTTGAAAAATGAAGCTAATGTCTCAACTTAGGTATAGGAGGGCTGTCTAGAAAAAAATCTAGCCATTGTCAATATAACAACAATGGTTACATGGCTGGATACTGGCTGCTCATATATTTCAACAAAGTTGGAAGATAAAGCTATGGAATGAACATTTGGAGCTCAGAGGGATAAATTAGGACCTCTCATCCCGCTACTCGCCTTTTGTCTATTTATGGTAGAGATGCCAAGTCCAGGCACTCTTTTACCTCAAGCAGCATACAGCTTGCATTACATTCTTATTTTAAGAGGGAACTGCAACTATCAGTATCATGGACCAGGAATTAATAACAGGAAAAAGACAGAATTTGTCTAATTCAATTAGTTTTTTGTTATATCTTGTTGCTATTGGTTTCCTACAGTTTATTCTTTTTTAATCTAACCGTGAGGGGAATGCTATATAAACTATGTTTAAGTGCACAGCTTAATAATTTGGAAATAGATAGCAAAATTGAAGAAAAGTTTGGCTATACCCAGCAAGTCCATTCTTAAATATAGACCCTGAAGAGAAAATCTTACGCATGGGCCTGAGGAGACCTCAACAAGAATATGTGTTTACAGCATTGTTTGCAGCAGTGAAAATAATGTTTATCAACAGGGTAGAGTGAGATAAATTTGGAGTTCTTCATCCAAGCAACACAGCAGCTAAAATAATTGAACAAGATCTATTGGTATCAACATGGATAAATCACAATATAATAGCCAATGTAAAAATTTTTTTAAAGAATATATATGGAATATACTACAAGGATTAATATTACAGGTGCACCCCCAAAAGAGTACTGCATATTTTTCTGCATGTATTTCTATATAGTAAAAGTAAGTTTAATGACCACAAAGATAAATTCTAATATTATGATAGCAGTTCTCTCTGGAAAGAAAGAGGAATAAACAATGCAGTATAAATATGGAGATTTAGCTATACTGCAACATTTTATTTCTAAGGAAGGGGGAAGAAAAGTGAAAGAAGACAGCCAACACTAATATGGCAGAATGATTACTCTTAAATGGTGGTTGGTATATGAATATCAAGTATATTCTTCTTCAAAGTTTCCTTATATGTTTAAATTATTTCTTTTTTCTTTCTTTTTTTTTTTACAAAAATGATGGTCAGCTCACCCAAAAAGAGACTTAACCCCCTCTGCTGTGGTGCTTATTCTATAGGAATTTTCTGGTTTTAATAATGACCAAGGTACGCGTAAGCACATCCTCAGATTAATTGCTAATATTCATCTCTTCTCATCCCCACACAAGCTAGTTTTTCTCACTATTATGTACATTCATGCTTTTGGTTTCTGCTGGAGGACACTAGCCCCAGGGAATAAGATAAGAGGAAGGGAGGAAACATGAAACCAAACCTTTGTAAGACACAAAGACACACTCTGTTAGAACCCACTTTGGAAGGCTCTGTGTTTCCTGTCACCTCAGGCATTCTGATTCATTCCAGGCATCTCCTTCAGATACAAGTCATTTAGCCAGCCAACAGGAGGAGCAATTACTGCTGGCTTAAAAGATTGGTTGATTTTTCTGGCGTCTACTTGCCTGTAGTTCTGGCTCTCTGACAAATCAAGACAGATCAATTGTACCCTAAAGAGTAAGAGGGAGAATGTGATTATGTTATGGTTCAATAGAAGAGCATTTCATTTCAAAGGGCTGCTGTATAGCATTTCTTTTGAAATTCACTAGGAATGGGTCAGGTCCATAGGGAAGAGGAAATGTTGGATTCTGGGAGACAGTTTAGCTTTGCTTCCCATTAAGCTTTGAGGTGAGACATGGGGTGAACAAAAAGCACCCTCCACTGAGAAGGAAGGCTCTGCATATCCCATTGTCTTTGTCACTTTGGGCTGCTTTAACAAAATACTGTAGACTGGGTGGCTTATCAACCATAGCAATGTAGGCCTCACAGTTCTGGAGGCTGGAGGTCTGAGATCAGGGTGCCACTATGATCGAATCCTGTTACTAGCCCTCATCCGGGTTGTAGATAGCTGATGAGATTCTCGTTGGATCCTCACATGGCAGAAAAGAAAGCTAGCTAGTCTCTTCTTACAAAGTATTAACCCCATTCCTGAGGGCTCCTCTCATGACCTAATCACTTCCCAAAGATCTCACCTTCCAATACCATCCCACTGGAATTAGGGTCTCAACATATGAATTTTGGAGGGAAGCAAATATTCAGTCCACTGCACGCATGCTTAGGGAATATTTTCTTTGTCTCATCACAAGCAGTGAGTCTTCAAAGAGAAAACATGCCAAAGATTCAGGAGGCTGGAAACCTAATTTTACTGGCAGGCACATCAAAATCTAGAAAATTACCCCTGAAATGAAACAAACAAAGCAAAACCAAAAAAAGCAGAAATACACTTCTGAAGAGCAAGAGTTTGGAAACAGAGGTAGGTGGGAAAACATTAGAACCCATCTAATCCTTGACACTCTGATGCCCTTTCCTTGCCTGTAACAGATTTGTTGGTTGGCCTACAGCCTTGTGATTTGGTTTCAGGTTCCCGTGACCAAGGGCTTCCCCTGTGGGCTCTGCCTTCTCAGGTATCATCTAACACTTGAACTTATTCTTTAGGGTCAGATTCACAGCACTCCTGCACATTTTCCATCCCCTCACCCCACAGACATTACAGTAGAGACATAGGAGTGGGAATAATGTCGTACAAACAAGCGAGCCTTAAAGGCTGGCTACTTGGGATCATATCTCAGCTCTGTGGTTTAGTAGTTGTAAGACCTTGACAAACTACTGAAGCTTTAATTTCCTCCTCTGTAACATAGCAACAATAATAGTACCTTCCTCATAGGGTTGTTGTTAAAAGGGCACAGCAGGCATAAGGCTCTAAACACAGTACCTGGTATAGATCAAGCACTCTACAGATGTTCATTATGATCATTGTTACTGTCTATTGCTTTGGCCATGTGATCCTATTTGGTTTCCTGTGAAGGACTTTGAGATTTTAAATCCTAATTGTAGTGGAAATGTGTCTGTTACATGAGCATCCTGTATATTTGATTTAGTGGGCTTCTATGAGGCAAAGCCTTCCTCTAAGCCATTCCCATTTATCATAGACCTGTCATCCTTCCTTATGTTGATCTCCACGGCAATCAGATTCTTACTCTTGCTCCCCATCTCTGCAATACTCTACATGAGGTAAACGTAGTCATGAGCACAGTAGTATAGCAACACACAAGAAGTCAGAAGCCAAGACTTCAGTTTCTTTCCATGGCAATAATCAATTAATTGTGTGTGAGCAATTTGTTCATCATTTCTGCCTTTTGGTTTCCTCATCTGGAAAGTGAGAATCATTTCCCTGCTCTATTTACTTCACCAGGTTATGTAAAACTGAAAAATGAATGCCGACTTGTAAGGACTAAGGAGGAAAATGTTGCGAGAGACTACTGTTGGCTGATTATCTTTATTCTGACATCTCCAAGGCCCTGAATGTACGAACACAACAGATTCTAACATGCTAAGTCCCAGAATGCAGGAAGTACATTTATATAATACTGCTGAACAGGCTTCGTAATGTAAAAACCATATTGTAACGACCATAGTAATAACAAGGGACTTCATAGATATTGTTGAAGTTAATATAAACTATAATTTCTATCTGTAAAGTGCTCATTGCTGCCACATATTATATGAACTTAGCAAATTAAAAGCCTTCCGTCCTTAAATTAGAAACTGACATGGACGGTTTCTGTTTGGTTCATTTATAGCATTTGTATCTGACTTAAGTTTTTTACCGGTACTTTCATAAAGTAATGCTAAGGGACAAATAAATTTTCAGTTTATTTGTTCTTATTTTTGAAATACAATTATAATGTAGAGTAGTAACCAATGCCGTGTTTTCTGATGATATTTTAAAAGTCTCTAGAACTGTAGCCAACCCTAATTAAAACTTTGTTTTCAAGAGGAAATGGCTTTCATTTATGAACACTTTCTTTGTGTTTCTGTTAAGACTGGGCTAACACCTACTGCTATTATCTGCTGCATGTCCCATCAGAAATGATGCTCACAAAGTAAATTGTAAATAGTTTATTTGCAATAAGCATTTCCTGCTGCTAAAGACATATGAGCACCCTGCTTCATACCCTTGAGCAATTTGGAGATGATTAATTACCACTCTTGCTTAGAAGATACAAATATAGGCAACTAGGGAAAATGCATTTATTGATGCTAATAGGATTTATTTCAGATTTTATAATGTGTGCAGTCTTCCTCATTATGGTGAGACCAGAGCTCTCAGGTCCTTTTGTCCCAAGGAAATTACTATGTTCTTATCTTCACCCCTTTGTTCATACTACCTCCTTAGCCTGGATGTCCCCACTCCTCTACTGTTTCTATGTCTGTCAAAATCCTTTCATTCGCCACCCAGTCTGTAATGCCTCCTTACCACCCCAACCCAACTTTTCCTCCTCTAAAGCTCTCATAACATGTCCTAGCATTCTGCATCGTGTTTATTCTGCTTTGCTTTTTAATCCTTTGTCTCACACAGAATTTTATGTTCCTTAAAGGACTGTGACCCATGTCATGCTGATTTCTCCTTCTCTTCTCTCTCTTAATACAAATGCATATATAGCACCTGCGTGATGCTTTGCACATAATAAACACACAATAAATATCAATTGACAGGTTATAATAGCCATAGTATACTCATTCAATAAGCACATTTAAGTACTTCCTATGTGACAAGGTTGTGCCTGACTCTGAATTGAAAAGGGATAGCAATATTAATAAGACTCAGTCTAAAGAAACACATAGCAAAGCCAAGAGAGTTAATAACTCATTGTGATAAATGCCCTGACAAAAATACATACGATAATATAAGAGCACAGGAGGGAGGGAGTCCAGACAGGCGTCACAAAAGAGGCAAGCTTCGAGCTTCAACTTAAAGAATGCCGCACCAGGTGGCAGGGGTGTGATGGATGGCGAAGGCATTAAAAAGAAAGGGAATCGATTATAAAAATATTATAAAGGTGTGAAAAGAATAATGATTGGGAGGAGGGTGTGGAGTATGTGATTGGAGCATTTGGATGTAGTGGTGAGTATGGGGAAACAGAGTGGAGAGAAAGGGAGACAGATGGTGAAATATTTTCAGTGCCAGGCTAAGGAAGCACCTTGACCCAGCAATTAGACCTGTCTCTGGTCCTGCAGCAGGAGAGAAAGTAGATCAAACCTCGGTTGTAGAAGGATCATGTTAGTTTTTGGCCCTTGCTTTCATTTCCTGCCCCTAACCCTGGTCTTTCACTCCTCTCTGGGGAATTTAGAGCAAGTGATGGTGAGTTCCCAGGAACTGTTCATTCCTTTTAACACTTCAGGTCTGTAGCAGTCACATTCTCAGAATGTAAATTTCCGAACTCTTGCATATTTTCACGTAGGCAATCATAGTAAAATAAATGTTAATTAGTGTTGGTTTTAAGGACTAACAGCATTTAATTTCTCCCCTTTATGAGGAGTCAGAGAGAAAGGGAATGGAGCAAGTGAAATATATGAATAAAGCAATCAGAGTGGTTTAATTAAGTGAAACTCTGCCAGCTGCTGTGAATGTGACCCACAGCCTTATTTTGCTTATATTTCAAATCATCCTTTGTAAAGAAAGAGAAGAAGCATGCCTGGTAAGATTCTTCCTGCACTCATGTCCTCCTCCTACCCCCATACACTTACTTTTAGGCAAACAAGATCTTAATAGAATCATCTTTCAGATCAACAGTAAGAGGCAGTGAGAGTAGGTGGCAGTGACCCTCTGAGCTTTGCTAACAGTGCCTAAAATTCTTCATGGATCCTGCAGGGAGTGAAAATATCCTAAAGCTTTCAAAAATGGAAAAAGGGAAGCCAGAAGTGGGGGGTGGGGCTGTGTGTGAAGGATACTCTAATTCTTCATTGGTTCTGCTACCCTTTGGCTTGTTTTAAAGACCAGGGAGGGGCCTCACTATGAGCTAAGAACACTAATTTCCCAAATACCATGTTTTGTTTTTCAGGACCATAAGCTTTATCAGCCCAAAATGCAAAGAACTCATTCCAAATAACCAGATCCTTTTTTCCAGTCCTTTGAATGTTAACAATTAGCCTGTTCATTTTAACTGTTGACTTATCTCTCGCCAATGAGAGCAACAGTTCAAGTTTGGACTTGGAAGTCTGACTCCCAGGTTCTGTTCTTTGATCCACAACTTTCTGTGTGATTTGGGACAAATAACTTGCCCTCCCTCTCTAGGCCTGAAGTCCCTCATCTATAAATGAAAGTAAAGGAATCATCCACCTCAGAAGTTGTGAAGATGAAGTAAAATAATGGATGTGTCTAGCACAGAATAAGGACCCTCTAAACGTTAGCACCATCAGCAAGTGTCAACAAAACCTTGTTACCTACTGCCTCTCACCTAGGAATACTAGTTAGTGTGAACTGGTTTGTTACAGTGCTTCAGAAATAGAGTTGTAGGATCTGAGTGGTAAAAGAGTCAAAGAACACCAAATCCAACTGATCTGCCCTTCAGAGGAGGAAACTGAAGTTCAGGGACTTGCCCTTGAGTCCCTGCCTCTTCAACGGTCAAACTGGGTCCAGATTCCTGGGTTCCCAGCTCTAGTTAAGGGCCCCTTCCACCATGTCATGCTTTGCTCTGTGAGAAAAGAGTCTGAAACCACAGCAGGTCACTAAGCACCTGAGAAGCTGATGATCAGTTAGACACTCATCTCCTAGCCAGAGCTCAGCTTAGGGTGAGGGTGATCAGCCATCTGAGTTTTCTCAAAACAGGGGGGGTCCTGGGATGTAGCACTTTCTGTTCTAATACCAGGATGGTCCCAGGTAAACTAGGCAGTTGTTCACCTTTCTTAGGGCGGCCCCTCAGTAAGTATTTTTTTAAATAGGTGAATGAATGTCTCCTAAGCACCAACCAGGTTCCTTGTATGCTGGGAAACATGTGGGAAAGGGAGAATGGAAGGGTCTGGCCCCTTTTGTCAACAATGAGAAGTCTTATTTGCCAGAGAACTGCATCTTCTTGTTTAAAAGGAAAGTCTCTCAAAATGGATCCTGAACAGTAGAGAAGAACCATGAAGGACTTTATCTAAAGGAGAAATGGAAAAAGTTAGACAACAAAACAGCCACAGCCTGGGTGCAGGCTAGCCCTTGTTCATGGTTCCCATCCTAGCTGAGGACTGGGAACAAGGCTGAGGCTCTCCCTTCCAAGTGGAGAGGACCCTCAGCATTGTTGCAAGGAAAAGGGGCATGCCGTGTGTGCACCTCCGAGGGCTGCCTGGGTCACGAGACCCTAGTAGAAATAGAAAGCTTCTAACCTACAGAACTAACACTGTATGAGATATAAAAATGGAAGGATGAAAGGATGGAAGAAAAAAGTACAGCTAGCCAGAGTAATTAAAGGATTCTTACACTGTGAGTCATAGCCAGCCTAGAAGGACAGGAAGTACAAAGCAATATATTTCAGGGCCCAAGAATGTGCTGTGCATAAACAGCCATCACTCTCCTTACAAAACAAAATGGTATTTCCCTGAAATTTAGTGATGCATTAAACTAGTAAAATCAGTGCCTCTCTGCCATAATTTATGTAAAATTACATATTAGCAATATGGTCTTTGCTCAGTCAGTGGGTTAAACCCTAAAGCATGTGAAAGATATTTATTCTCTTTTTAATAATAGTAGTTTACTACACAAACTTCATCTGATAGTGAGAGACAATAGCCATACCCACTGGTAAATTTTAATTCCTTTTTGGAAAGTTTCCATTTTTGGTTTTTTTTAAAGATTTATTTTATTGTTTTTGACAGAGAAAGAGAGACTGGGGAGGGCCCAGAGCAGTCTCCATAGTTGTATGTCATCAATTTTCAACATGGTTTTGTTCCACACAGATGTGTGGGGGCCACGCAGGGTGGGACCTGGGCTGGGGTCCTCCTGTTTGGGAGGCACACCCCCTCGAGCCAGGGGCCAAACCAGGAAGTAAGAACTGAACTGGGACCTCCCACATGGGAGGTTGCCTCAGCAAGAACCAAACTGAGGGCCACATCCCTGTTCAACATATGGTCCACACGTCTGGGGCCTGGATTCGATCCTCAGACCGCAGAGCTGCAAAGTGAGCACTTAACCCCCTGATCCATCCTGGCTTCCCCAAAAGTTTCCACTTTTACCAAACTTTTTCAGGTGATTTGGAGCAAATCACAGTCCCTATGGAAAGCTGAGCCTTCTCCTGAACTCAGTGAATTAAAGAGCTCATTCCTATTTCTCCATTCTATTCTGCAACAATATACTAATAGAAACATTTTGCCTATGCTCTCAACACAGTGTTGAGGCTCTGTTGAATATACTGTTCTTACTTAGAACTTGTCATCAGTGACAGACCCAGAGCAAGATGAATGAGATGGGTTCCTTGAGCTCCCAGAAACTGGGTTTAGGAGCCCAGCAGACAGATTGGCCCAAATTAACCAGACCAACCATCCAAATACCAAACAAGTATGAAAGGACAGAGAGGTTGCCATCAACCTGGTCCTCATCCAATCGCTTTACTTGTTTCTGGTGACACTTCATCCACAAGTTATTCTTACAGCTGGACCAAGATCACTAAACCTGAAAGAATACGGTCCATATGTCCCATGATGAAACTTGGGAGGCAATCTGGGATCTCCTTCCTCAACAGGGTTGTGGATATGAATATCTGCAGCATAAGATGCACTAGCTGGACACACACTTGTTCATTCCTTAACCCTGTCAATTGTAGACTTTTTCTGATCTGCCACTACTACATCTCCTACTGCTTAATTAAGTGTGCTAAGCAGGGTTCAGTTTGACAGAGTCAGAGAGAGAGACAGACAGACAGACAGAGAGAAGGGGGAGGGCCCGGAACAGTCTTCATAGTTTTACATTATCAGTTTTCGACACGGTTCCTGGGCAGGGCTGTGCAGGGCATGAACTGGGGTGGGGGCCTCCCACATGGGAGGCAAAGCCCCTCGAGCCAGGGTCTGAACTGGGGGCCAAGAACCAAACTGGGGGCCTCCCGCATGGGAAGCACGCCCCAGTTCAAACGGGCCACACGGGCCGGGGCCAGGATTCGATTCTTGGTCCGTGGGGCTTCATAGAGAGCACTTAACCTGCTGAGCCAACCCGGCGTCCCCGCAAAATTTATACAGATGGAGTTAGCCTGAGAGATTCCTTCCATTTCTCGTTGAACACCCAGCCATAATTTGGGCTATTTCAATTATCTCCTGATGCCCCAGGGTCAACAGGCCACCACAGCCTGGGCAGCCCAGCTAGAATTGCCTCTACCGTGGCATTATGATCTACACAAGGGGTGTCTGACCTGTTGGCTCCCCTGGGCTACACTGGAACAAAAGGAATTGTCTTGGGCCACACATAAAATACCCTAATACTAATGATAACTGATGAACTAAAAAAAGGGGGAAAAAAGGAAAAAACATCTCATACTGTTTTTAAGAAAGTTTATGAATTTGTGTTGGGCCGCATTCAAAGCTGTGTTGGGCCACAGGTTAGATGTGCCTGCTCTCCACCTTTCTGGAACCATGCTCCTTCTTTGGAGTTATCTCGCTGTGTCCCTGTTTTTTTCAGGGCCTTTATGGCCAACAAGCTAATGAATTTTAGTTACTTTAGGTATTAGAAAGGGATCTGCTACATTTGTATTTTTTGCCCTTCACTTTTGTAAAACAGAGAAGATGTATAATAGTGGTACTAATGTTTCGTCCATTTTATTGAATATTTACAAATCCCTCCTATGTAAAAACCAGCCTCGGAGTGAACCCGTATGCAAATGGTTATTTCTGATAAAGAGAAAACTAAACAAAAAAATTATTGAACTCCAGAAGCACACCAAACCTTTGACATACTCGGTTTTCACAGCCCTGTGAGAGAGAACGTATGTTCATGTTTTCAATTGGCTCACACTTTTTTGTGCCTTTTGCAATGTTTGGAGGGTACCCTGAAACCCTAAAGTTAAGTCTGTAAGTTTACTTCCCCAGAGACCTTGGCAGCCAGAACCCAGGCATGAAGCCTAGGATGTGCCACTAAGATGTACCCAGGCAACAGTTTAATCAGAAACAATGAGCCAGAGGAGGGAGGCCATGCCTGGGACCTACTTATGGACAAGGGCGGTGGCCGAGGCATTCAGTTTCCTAGGGTACCAGATTCTGTAAGATCAGATCACTGCTCAGAGTATTGGTGCTGGCGGACCAGCAGGAGAGTGTTAGTTCCTGGCAGCCATTCCATGCTCTGGGGGAAAGCAGGGTCAGCAGCTTCCTTATTGGGTTACTTCTGTAGCATAGTTTCGGGCCTTAACCCCAGAAGCTTAGCCACAAGCCTGCTTCTCACTGCTTTGTGAGCTACCCAATATCTTTTCTGCTTAATCAGCTACAGTGAGTGGCTGTTGCTTATAATTAAGAGCCCTGAGTGTATGAAGCTAAGTATTGCTAATATCCCTTCTCACTGAATGGAAACCAAAGTTAAAAAAAACTAAAATGAAAAAAGAAAAGTTAAGTAACTTGCTCAAGGACATAAAGCTCGTAAGTAGCAAACGCAGGCCTTGAACACAAAACTGTCTTGAAGACAAAGTTGGTGTTGTTTCCAACATATTAACTGGAGAAAGGTCAGAGAAAGACACCTATGTGGGGTGGAATAGAAAATGGTCTTGATAGTATCTACCATTTCCATTGATTCTAGATACTTTTGACTTGGGACACCTTTTTCTCTTTGCTTGGCTCACTTTTCTGACTTAACTGTGTGCCCATAAACATATGAATGATGCCAAAGATAAGCCAGCACCTCTGATTTCCATTGCTACCTTCAAACATTGCTGTTCAGTTTGTAAGGGGTGGGACTACTGCCTGTGAATTGCTGAGGGGGTGGCCAACTGTTGGGGTTTTGTTTACCATTTCTTTTGATGAATCACAGAGCGTTATACATTATTCATAAACTTTAGGTTTGAAGGAAGATCCCTTGTACAGTTTTTGCCTTTTGTCTCCATCAATCCAGGATTAAAATAAAGACCAGCAGATAATGAAGTATATGCTCAACCTGTGCTTTCACACTGTGTGAACTAATGCTCAGAGAACCAAAAAGAGAGTCTCGAGGAGTGGGTTTTAATTCAGAGTCCTGTCATGTATATAAAAAAATGAAAGTAGGGCATATTGATAGATACATAAGAAATCAGAAATAATCTATTAGACACCTAAAATTTTCAATAGCCCTTAATTGAAAAAAATAAAAAGGAAAAAGATATTAGGCAGGTGCTAAGAGTTAAAGCAGTTCCAACCAAAATGTGAAGTAACAAAAATCTGTCTGAGCTCTCAAACTCCCATTCTTTCATCCTTCACTCCCAAGCGGTGCTCTCAAACTCTCCACCCCTCAAACACCTATATTAAGTTCTCTCTCCAACCCCCATTCAAAAATCTCATTTTTTTCAAAGCAAGATATAAATGACTAATAGTAACTTAAAGAACTACTTCTTCCACAGGTATTTGCACTTAATCTTAATCAAAACCTTACATAAAAGGATTACCTTCTATAGTGAACATCAGTCATTCACAACTCCCCCCCAAATTTTGTGTCTCATAACAAAACAAACAAAAAAATGCATTTGATATATATATTTAAAAGTAGGTAACATATTGTGATGGTGAATTTGTGTGGGTCATGGGTGCCCAGATATTTGGTTAAACATTATATCTGATTGTGTATGTGAGAGTGCTTCTGGATGAGATTAGCATTTGAATCCATAGACTGAGTAAAACAGATGGGCCTCCCTGTGTAGGTGCGGCCCATTCAATTCCTTGAAGTACTAAACAGAACAAAAGGCTGAGCAAGGACTTTTTCCGTCTGACTCTCTTGAGCAGGGACTCTGGTCTTCTGCCTTCAGACTTGGACAGGAACTATACCGTTGACTTTCCTGGATCTCCAGATTACCAACTACAGGTCTTGGGACAACTTGGCCTCCAAAATCACATGAGACAATTCTTATAGTAAACCTGATAAATGATAGATAGAAGATGATGGGTGGGTGGATGGATGGATGGATGGATGGATAGATAAATAGATAGATATCCTATTGGTCTGTTTCTCTGGAAAACCCAGGCTAATACACAAGTGCATACATTATAAAATACTAGAAAGTAATGAATAATTGTGGACCTACCACCCAATCCAAAAAGTAAATTGCTATTGCACTTCCCTTTTCTATTTTCCAGCCTTTTTACCAGATGTACAAAAATATTTGGAAAGGAATGCCAGGATAGCTCCGCAGATTGAGTGCTTGCCTTGCAACCTTGAGGTCCAGGAATCAAATTCTGGCCCCAGCCTGTGCAAATCCATATGCTGAACTGCGGTGCAACCAGTAACTGCCAGGATGATGGTGAAGGTTCTTAACTCCCACGTGAGAGGACCCAGATTGGTTCTTGCCCCATCCAGCCCCACATCCACCTGTGTGGAATAAAACTATGTCAAAATTAAGGATGTACAACTATGAAGACTGCTCTGGGCCTCCCCACATTTGCTCTGTCTCTCTCTGTCTCTCCTTCTCTTCAAACAATAAAAAATCTTTAAAAAAATTTTTTGGGGAAAATCATCTTAGCATTTTGATAGTTCCCCACTCTTGTATATTTTGCCTTCTCAACCACAGATAAATAAAAATTTATATTTCCCAGCCCTCTTTGTGATAGGGTGCCTAGGGTGATTGTGATCCTACCAATCAGATACCCATATTACAATGATTCAGAAGTTACACAGGGAATGTGAATATGAAATATTCATATTTCTAGCATTAACTGGAGCCTATAGTGTGGTAGCTTCCTGATTATAACAGATGCTATAGTTCTCTTAGAAAGTCATGTGGAATGTGGAAGTGCACAGTGGGATTAGTTCTGGAAGCTCACTTTCAGTGTGTTTCTTCAGGCTTTGCATTGATTCTTTAAGTTCTTTATTCCTTAATAAATTTCTTCCTGTTTGGCCATAAAAAAGAATGAGATCTTAGTATTTGCAACAGCATGGATGGACCTAGAGGGTATTATGCAAAGTGAAATCAGTCAGACTGAGAAAGACAAGTACCATTTGATCTCACTTAACATGTGGAATTTAAAAAACAAAATAAATGAACAAACAAAACAGAAAGAGACTTGTAGATTCAGAGAATAAGCTGATGGTTGCCTAACAGGTAGGATGGTGACCTGGACAAAAAAGGTGAAGTGATTAAGACATACAAAATAGCAGTTACAAAATAGGCACAGGGATGTAAACTACAACGAAGACAATATAGTCAATAATGTTGCAACAATTATGTATAGTGCCAAGTGGGTCCTAGACTAATTGGGAGAAATCATTACAAAATTATATGAATGCCTAACCACTGTGCTATACACCTAGAACTGATATAAAATAATATTGAATATCAAGTGTAACTGAAGAAAATAATAAAAACTACAAAAAAAATTTTTTTAAAGAAAGGAAAGCAGAAATAAAAACTTCAGTATCTCAGGGACATTTCTGGTAAATGAAAGCAAGAATTTTATTATCTGTTGAAAATAATAATAATAAATAATAATAACACAAATTTCTTTCTGCTTAAACAGAGTAAATTCATTGACTGCAGGTAAGGAATTCTGATCAATACAAAACTGGACAATAAGTTATGCAAACAACAGACTTCAAGGATATGGAATCTTAGATTGGCTAGTTGATCTGGTTGGGTTTGAAGTGAGTATTTGGGTATTATTAAGTGAGGGAATACTAGTAATACTTGATATGTGAGGTGGTAAAACAGCAACTAAATGATTACCTTCTGCCATTTGAAATAAAGTGTCTACTGAAGCCAAAGTTTTGGCTTCCCTTTTGATCACTTTCCCACATCCACCATTATGTGGGGCTAAGGAATATAAGAAGTGTGCACTGGGATGGCTGCCCCTATTAGCATCAGTGAGGTTTAAAAAAAAAAGACAGGCTAGAGAATTTAAAATTTCAGACTATGGTGTTGTTACAGAAACAGGGAGTTTCCTGGACTCCCCTAAAAGAATTTTTTATATTTTATAGTCCCAGGGTTGTTATGGACAAAAAGCAAATGCAGAGTCAGATCTGGCTGGTTACTGAATTTCAGAGTAGGTTGAATTCATGTCCTTTGACTAGGTATCTTATATGAAATTCAGGTCATAATTTGGGAAAGAGGGGGCCATGTGAATTGAATGAGGGCATCTGAGATGATCTAGGTGACTCTGGGTACCCTCAACCCTCATTGTACCTCCTTTACCAAAAGAAGCAGTCCCTCTTCCCATATCTAAAGATGCTCATCTCATCCTATTTGAAGACTTTATAACAACTTCATCTAGTTTTCCTATACCTGTGACCTTTCATTCCCTCCCAACTTATAACTAGTTCCAAATCCAGCATGCCTATAGGGGCTGATGTAGAGAGTCAAACACAGAAAGAAAAGATTCACGTGCCAAAGGAACTGCAAGAGTTTGCTAAAATACTATCAGCAAAAAACCTGGAGAATATATTGAGCATTCTACCAGAAACATAACTGTATGCACCAAATTATTGGTATAGATACACTAACCAGACATTTAGGATTCATTTTACAAAGCTTGAGCCCCTTGTTAACTTGGTTGGTTCTAATGTGGCCTGCTGTTGAAGGAAGTTGAAATGCTAAGATCACAGAGACTTAGAGAGATAAGAATGTTGGAATAGATTTATCATAAACAGTAGCTGATATAAAGAACACTCCCTTTCCTAAAGCATGTAGGAAAATATTGTTGAAGGGAGAACCCAAATCCTTGAAGAGTGCTTTGGTAAATTTCTTCTGTTCTCTGGGGTTGAAGGTGGAAGACGTTGCTATTGAAATTGATTCCCTGATTTCAGCAAGGTTGATGGGTACCCAGAGGGACAGACACTAAATAGCAGAATTTAACTGCCAGAAACAGAGTGGATGTGATTATTATAATAGCAGAATGAATTTGACCAGCAGGGATCTTTCGGTGATGTCTAATTAATCATGGCATTCGTAAAACTGAACTCAATGGGCACTCTATGAACAATATACTTGACCTGTGTAATTGAAAATATTCTAAGCCTCATGAATCTAGACTTAAATCATCCTACCTGACTTAAATCATCAGTACAGAATATTTTCCAAAAACCAGACAGACTCTCAATCCAGTGACTGAAAGGGAGAAAACTGGAGGAAGGACATAATAAGAACCTATGAAAATCTTCCTCTACCTCTTCACCAGAAGTACCTGCATACATTTACCAAGGTAATTATATACTGGAGAAAGGGAAATACCTATATCTTTCACAAATTATTGGGCATGGCTTTGAATTTGTGCTAATCCATAGGGACTCAGAATTAAACTGACCAGATATACCATTTTAAATGGGACAGAAAACAATGGTACTGTCCCATTTCAAATGGTATGTATTGTCAGTCTAGTCTCACTGGGCTAAATTCAAGGTGACAGTAGGCTGGCCATACGTACTCTTTGAAATGGGGCAGTACCATTGTTTTCTGCCCCATTTAAAACTGTATGTCTGGTCAGCCTACTCAGAACGTCACTGCCCCTTTTCCATCTACCCCCACTCAGAATACAGCCTTATCTATGGGGATCCAGTGATAAATAGAGTTTGAGTTCAAATAAATCTCATGGTAGGCATAAAGTTTCTGTTAGTCAATGGAAATGGAAAGAATTGGGGGATACTTGGGCCTTTGCTAGTTAATACATGCCCAAGAATAAGAATTTAAAGCCAGATTATGTTTCTCAAAGGCTCTTAGAAAGGCGTTCTTAATTGTAAACATTCATATGCTGCTGGTCCACATGCAGTTAATTTGGTAGAGCAACCAAACGTTTTTTCTTTAAATCCATGAAAGTGGTGATTATGCTGGATTAACCAGTTGTTTCATGAGACTGACAAGTCAATTCTAACCAATAGCCCTGAATAGATTTCATCTGTGAGACTCAACTACTCTTGATTAACAAAATGTCCTCATTTCCACCATAAAATAGCAATTTTTTTTTTCTAATGTGGACATAGCCACAGACCCATTCCTCTTTTCTAGAACCAATATAGAATTTGCTAGTTTGACTGAAGGCTTAAACTCTCTAGACCTCAGTAGTGAAAGAACAATAACACTACAGTCACTATAAATTCCATCAGTAGAGGAGTTATAAAGATGAATGAAGCCATATTGGGCCAATTTCCTGTTTTATGTAAATCTAAGACAGTGTCAGAGTCACACAGGATTGTAAGCATAAGCACTGTTTTTCAGATTCCCAGAAGAAAGTCACTTTATCAACTTAAACTCAGCATAATTTTGAAAAAATGGCATCCATCTCATTGGCCCATTGACTTGCTGTAGTAAGTTATGGTATTTTCCTTAATATTTTATGCCCAGAGCCACAGTAAGATTAATGTTACAAGTTACGCCAACAGTGTGATATTTATAGTTTACGCTGGTGGTGAATATTAAAGTTCTTTTTCTAGGTCCAGATTCTGAGGACCACAGGAGAAGGTCACACATGGGCTGTGGAGACAGTTGGTGCACTTTTGAAATGTTTAATCCACAGATTAATGTCAATGTTCAAAAGCAGGAAAGAAGAGGAAAAACAGCCATCTGTCATGAGGAGCAGGGGTGTCGAGTAATGAATCAATTTGAAGAACATACTATTTATGAATAAGAAAGGAGATGTGTATCCAGCTCTGAGTCACACGCAAGCATTGATTTTATAGACGAGAAGGCAGCAGTGAAATCTCATTCACCCAGGGACCTGCTGGTTTCTGGATTTTCCAAATATCACCTCCTTGGAGAAGTCTTATTGAGAATATCAGCTACATGCCAGAGGCTATGAGAGTAACTGAGGCCATGGTGAAACCCAGGCATAGGTGGGTTCTGCAGCAACCCAGGTGATTCCAACGTGTAAACATGTTTGAGAACCACTGTTCTCCACTGAATTGGTTTTCACAAATAGCATCCATCTCATTCTATTCTAATAAAGAACTGATTGGACAGCCTGGAACAGGGGTTTCAATCCAGGCTGCATTTGAGACTCGTTGAAGGAGCCTTTAGAAATACCTGCAGTTGACTTCAGTATCTCCTACTCCTCATGAGATTCTAATTTAATGGCCTGGGGAAAGGCTGGGGCAGGGGTCCACAAACTACAGCCTGCGGGCCACATGCAGCCTGCCAAAAACATTTATCTGGCCCGCTGGGTGTTTTTGCCAACGCTGCCTGTCCTGCTTAGCAGCCGACTCGTCCCGGGCCCGCAGTGTTCATGTGTGGACATGCTGAGGGACAGTGAACTGGCCCCCTGTTTAAAAAGTTTGAGCACGCCTGGCTGGGGCATGGGTAGGTTTTAAAGTTTCTCAGGTAATTCTAATTGAAAACTCCCAAGGGAGATGTTACACATCAACCCTGGCCATCTGCTCAGCCTGCCTCTCTACTCTCTGATCTAGCCCAGACTCTGCCCCTTGCCTGTCCTCTGTGCTGGTCCTGGCATCCCACATCCTGATGTCAGTTTGATTAGTCAAGTATTAAAGGGTGGCTGATGATTAAGGGAGCACAGTACCAACTAATCAAATGTATCCAGCAGGAACGGAATGCTGTCAGAAATCATAGATTTACTCTTTTTGTGCCAATTAGCTTCACGCCCAGAAAATTTTGATCTGTGGTCACAAACCACATGGTTTCTCACATGGTTTCGCCTCACAAATGTATGTCATTCGTTACAAAGGAAGTCAGAAAATGGGTGTTTGGATCATACAATTCGTCCTACTATGAGGGTGAGGTAAGTAGGCGATTTGGAGAACATGTGTGTAATAGTTAAATTTGTGTCAATTTGACTGGGCCACAGGGTACCCAAATATTGGTTAAACACAATTTCTGGGTGTGTCTATGAGGATGTTTCCAGGTGAGGTAAACATCTGAATCTGTGAACTCAGTAAAACAGATTACCCTCCCCAAAGTGGGTGGGCCTGATGTAATCCACTGAAGGCCGGACTAGAATAAAAGGTTGAGTAAGAACAAATTTTGTCTCTCTGCATGATTTTCTTTGAGCTAGGATATTGATCTCCTATCTTCAGACTGGAACTGGGACTGAAACGTACACCATCAGCTCTCCTGCTTCTCAGGACCTTCAAACTTGGATAGGCACTATACTATCAGCTCTCTTGGATGTGGACTCCTCAGCTCACACAATTGTGTGAGTCAACTCATATGAGCTATGAATATGAACTGTGGCTCCTACAATTATGGAGGCTGAGGAGTCCAGACCCAGGAGAGCTGATGGTATAGTATACATATATACACACACACATTTATACGTATATTTATAATGTATTTTATATAGATAGATATAGATATAGATATATTTATATTTTTACAGGGTGGCCCAAAAGTAAATATATGGTTGAATCAATGAAATTTATCTGTGTTAAACAATTGTAAATGCAATAAACAATGTAATAAAATGCAAATAAATTATACTGTATACAACTTTTGGGCCACTTTGTATACATACATATATGTATGTGTACAAGTATGCAGTCGTGTGTATATTGCCTGTGTGTATACACACACATCCATGGGTCCTATTGGTCCCGTTTCTCTGGAGAACTCTAATACTATGTGCCCTAGCAGTATTTTATTCATTCATTCATCATTAAAAATACATACATAGAGAGAGAGAGAACCCACTATGTGAGAGACACAGTTCAAGGTACTTGAATAAAATCCACATGCACTCTCCCAGCTGCAGAAGCCACCATTTCCCAGATTAGTATCAAAATCCAAAGACTTGTACCTTATATACAATATAAAATACAGATTCTAAACAGATTAGTATCAGTGCTTATTAGCAGACCTTCAACAATCAGGCATCACATTACATCTCTACCTGCCATCTCTAATATTAGACCTAGGTTTATGCAACCTCTGGGGCACAGTATCAGGCAGGGAGGGCTAAGGAGAAAACATGCTTTATAAACATTGATGGCTTCTTATTACACCTTGCTAATGTAATCTGCATTGAAGATTAGAATTAGGATGATATTATGGGTAATGTCAGGCAAATGACCTGAGCCACAGTGTAGTTTGTGGTTTTGGTTTTGTTCTTTAGAAAGTTGCTTAAGGGGAACACATAGCAAGACTTTGTATTTTCTTGCCAGAGTTGGTAGAGAGAACAACTTCCTTGCCCTTTCCTTTTTCAAATAGTAAATCATGCGTAATAGGCTACATCACTGCAGTAGGTATGACTGCGCCTGGCCAAAGAACATTTAGCAAAATTCTGTTGTTAAGTCATAGGGTTTATTTATTTATTTTAGTTTCCTTTGATCTTTCAGATCAAAACTGTGACTAACAGCAATGTTTGGGCCAATTACATTTATAGTGTGCTATTTGTAAAGCTGTGGCCTTTTTGGAAACAGGCACTGTACACACCTACAAGTAAATACAACTCTTTTCTTTTTTTTCAACCCCTACTTTATCTGCTGATGACATGGTGGCTTCTCTCAATTGCTATATTTTACTATAAATACCTGTGGGCAGAGGCCTTGCCTATTCAATAGAATATATTCCATGTCTGCTGGGCTGTTGGACTTGTGATTCTTTGATTATTGTCCACTCTCCTCCTTGGGCAGACTATGAAAGAGACACTAACCACTGATTTTTCAATTAACTTTGAATGCAGAGAGGCCAATGACTCTTCTCGGGTCCTGGGAGGAATTCTTTTGACTGAATGAAGAGATTCTTGAGTCATATCTGCAGCCTTCATTCAGCTTGGTCTGAATCTGGACTGAATGTGGCTATCTCGCGCAGATTCACCAGCCCCTCGCCTGGGGAAAGACATCTCACACTCTGATATCAGTTAGAAGACTCTGGACCGGGTGTCCTTCTACCTTCCCTGGAACCCCCTAACCCCAGAACTCTGAGCTGAAAACCTATATGCTGACTAGGGTATTACATCTCATGTTCACTCAAAAGTAAAAATGAGACCCTTGACCAAAAGACTTAATTAAGCTTGTAATTTTTCTGATGGTAGAACCAAGAGATGAAGCTATGGTTTTGATTTTTTTCCCCCATGTGAAGAAACAGGAATATGGAGATCATTGTGCTACTATTAACCAACTCTGACTCTTTGGAAACCATTTTTCCCTATAAGCTAGATTGGTGTTGACTATGAAAGCTCTTATTAATCCCATTTTTACACTTATCTGATTTTAGATATTTCTATCATTGCTATTGTACCTCTTCAGGTTAATTACAGAGAAAGAAAATAAAATTTTTTAAGAGCTTAACTCAAGGGTGTTTGTAATTTTAAGATTGCAGGTACCTGAGATTAGAATGCATGAAATTACATCCTAATGAAAGTTTAAGAGAACCTTATTTTGCATAACTGATATTTTTGTGTTTTCCTCAATTAGAATGTCTTCATTCTTTTTCTCTAGATAAAAATAGTACTTGCTCATTATAAAAAATTCAGGCAGGCAGCACAGGAATGTATATATGAAGAAGTAAAAATTCTCTACAATATCACCATCTAATAAATTTTATGAATTAAAAAAAAAATTGAGATATAGTTCATATACCATAAAATTAATCCTTTTGAAGTGAGCAAGAGGTTTTTGGGGTATTCACAAGGTTGTCCAACCACAGCGTTATCTAGTTCCAGAATTTTCCATCATGCCAAAGACACCTGTATACCTATTAGTTTCTTCCCAAGTGCCTTTCAACCACTAACCTACTTTCTGTCTCCATGGATTTTCCTACCCTGGACATTGCATTTAAGTGAACTCATACAATATATGGTCTTTTGTGACTGAATTCTTTCACTTAGCATAATTTTTTCAAGATTTATTCATGTTGTTGTGTATAACAGTACTTTACTCTTTTTTTATGCCTCAACAACGTTCCATTGTGTGGATTTACTACATTTTTTAATCCACTCATCATTCATTGATAAATATTTGGGTGGTTTCCACTTTGGGACTATTACAAACAATGCTGATATGAACATTTGTGTACAAGATTTTGTGTGAACATATGTTTTCAATTCTCTTTGCCTAAGAATATTTTAATTAAAATGTTTCAGACTTTTTCTATGCATATCAATATATATTTACAAATAAAAATATTATGCTATATGATATATTTTCCTCAATGATTTACTCTCTTTTCCTATAGGAGAAATGATTCCTATAGGCAATTAATCAGTTGCCAAAAGACTTGCAGCACCTTCTGTGGGAAAAATATATTTCCTCCCGCCATGAGCATGCCCAACATGTTGCTTGCCTTGGCCAGTGGTCTGTGAATAGATGTAGCATACATCACAGCTGCAGTTTTAGAGGCATTGTGTGTTTCTGTGAGCTGTCTCTATCCCTCTGTCACTGAAGAAGTAGAAAACTGCTTCTTCAGCTTGGTTCCCAGAATGAGAAGACCCAAGGAACTGAAATGCAACTGACTGTAGCTATTAACAATATGTGAAAGAGGAACAGATTATTATTATAAGCCACTGAAATTTGGGGGTAATTGTCTCTGTAGCCAAGCTGACCAATGCATAAATAAATCATTTATTATTTACTTCTCCCACCTAACAATATAGTGTGGACATTTTTAAAGATGTAAACTTATAACAGTGGTATTAGTGAAACTGAAGTCCAAATCGATTATATGACTTGTGCCAGGTGACAAAATTAGCAAGAGAGATAAAGTCAATTTTATATCCCTGTTCTGGTTTGCAATCCAGTTTTCTAATTACAGCAAAAAAGAGAGTAATCTTGAACATTTTTGTAAGACTATAGGACATTTATAAAATCTTCATGCAGCTGTATGATTGTAGGACTAGAAATTCCAAACGCACTCATGCTGTACTAATGAGTTAATACTGATTACAGAATTATAAAAAGATGAAATATGTGTGTTGTGCAAAAAGTTTTGTGTTAAAGGTGGGGAGCATACTATAAAAGCTAATTCTTATTCTTCATTATTGCTGCCTTCCACTCTGGGACCACTACTGACAAATAAGTAGTTCTCTGCTTTCCCCACGTGTACGTTTTGTATGCCTCACCAAACTGCCACTCCTTTTTGCTTGATTGAACACAATTGCCTGCCTTTGCCCCAGAGGCTGGATGCTTAGCCTGCAAGGGGACCACGGATGGAAGGAAATCTTGGTCAGCATCTGCCCACACTCCAAATGGCTTAAGGCAGTATTTTATCTTGTTTGTATAACTAATTTTCAGAAAGGATTTTGGTAAATTGCCACTACTGTATAATAATAGCTGATCCCTTACAAATCTCCATGGCTGGAGCACTCACTTTTCAGTCTTGCTTTCACTTATAGATGCTAAAATGGCCATTGATCATCTTCAGAAACCTAAATCCAGCAGGCCAATGAAGCAGTCCCGGCTTATCTGCAAGACATAGGTTTCCAACCCCCAGTGGATGCCTGAAACCACAGGTATTACCAACCCCTATGTATGCTGTTTTTTCCTATATGTACACACCTATGATAAAGTTTTATTTACAAATTAGGCACAGTAAGAGATTAATAGTGATAACTAAAGTTAAAATAGAATAATTACAACATATATGTACTGTAATAGAAGTTATTGTAAACATGGTCTCTGTCTCTTCTCTGTCTCTCTCTCTCAAAATATTTTATACTATACTCACCTTTTCACTTAAAGGAAGCACTTTAGAGCTTCTCCTTGGCATATCTGAATTGCCAGCATCACTCCTCTTGTACTTTGGGGTCATTATTAAGTAAAATAAGGGTGACTTGAACACAAGCACTACAATACCACAATGGTCGATCTGAAAACTGAGGTGGTTACTAAGTGACTAATGAGTGGGAACATTTACAGCATAGAGACACTACACAAAGAAAGGCGTGATTCACATCCAGAGCAAAATGTTGAGAGATTCCATCACACTACTCTGAACGGCATGTAATTTAAAACTTGTGATTTGTTTATTGCTGGAATTCCATTTAATATTTTTGGAGCGTGGTGACCACAGATCACTGAAACTGCAGAGAGCAAAATTGCAGATAAGGCAGGGATACTGTACAGAAAGTTTTTCTTTATATTATACTGAGTAGGCAAAACTCCATTAAAAATCATTCATCAGAACTCAAGAGGCATTTCCTAGGTCATGAAGGGAATGGTAGAGCTGGGCCTAGAACCCTCGCCTTCTGATTCTCCACTCAAGTGTTCTTCTCACTCTGTGACATTTCCTTAGCAAGTGTATAAACTAAAAGGGAATTTGGAAGACCCATTCAAGATGCGAATACGACGTATCCCTGAATCTTCTAGAACAAGCTTATTCCAACCTGTGACCCACAGACAACATGTGGTCCAGGACAGCTTTGAATGTGGCCCAACACAAATTCTTAAACTGTCTTAAAACATTATGAGATTTCTTGGTGATTATTTTTTAGCTCATCAGATATTGTTAGTGTTAGTTATTTTATGTACAGCCCAAGACAATTTTTCCTCTCCTAATGTGGTCCAGGGAAGCGAACGGTTGGATACCCTTGTTCTGAAAACTCCTACCACCCATAGAAAGTGCCCTGTGAGTGGGCATGAGCCCTGGCAAGCACTAGAAACAAAGATACCTATTAAATTGATGGATATGAGCAGACACAAGCCTTGATTTGGTGGCAAAATTATGACCAAGTAGTTATCTCCAATCCTCGTATTGTCCCCTCAATGAGACAAGCCAGGACTAGCCTGTTAATATACTGATATATTAACCCACGCGCCCAGCAAGACCTGAATTTGGTCTATGAGAGATGGAAGCAACTTTGGCCTTTCTGGTTGCCATGAGGTTAATTGTTCTCTTCATCCTGTCAGGAGTCTTCAGCATCTAGATCAGAAAGGAGAGTAATATTCTCTGCTCTGATTTATCACAGTGTCCACATTTTGCCAAGACCCAAATGTTCTCAGGAATTGGGAGAAAGGTCAGAGGAAGCAAGATCCTGACAAAATGGGATGGAGGGGTAAACTAAACTTAGCAAGTGACCCCAAAATAATACTACAGACTGAAATCCAAGCTCAAGCTTCCAAAAGGGAATTCAAAAAGCCCTTCATGGGAGGCTTACACAGGATTTAGTCTATTTGTTTTTAAACCACCAGGTTATTCTTAGGCACAGTATTTCATAAGGTCCCCAAGATAAGCCAGTGTTTGGAAGGCTAAAAAGGTGAGACACCCAGGCTCAGTAATAGGACTTGTGGGAAAAATTAGGTCATTCATTGTTCTACGGTTTCAGACGACCCACAATCTAAATGTTTTTATTCTTTTAGCTTTAGACAATTGCTGGGGGAATGGGGTCGGAGAAGGAAGCTCAAACTGTGAAACAATGTAGAAAACAGACATGGTATGAATAATCATAATAGAAAGATCTGCTTTATATAAGTAGGAAAAATAAATCAGTAGAATTCTTGATAGAGACTTCTACATAGATTATTCTTGGCACTTTAAATTTCTTTCCCTTTTTTTCAACTCCCCCGAATAGCCTCTGCTCACTGAAAAAAAAAAAAAAAATTCAAAATGCCAAATAAATCCTCACTCTGACTATAAAACTCCAATGTGCAGGCATTCTGTCACTGTTTGTTATTAAGTAATTTCTGTTTCTAAAAATGTAATCTTTTTCTTTCCTTTTCCTTTCAGACTTCCGTCAGCTTCTATATTCCCAATCAGCTGCTTCTCAAAACACACCTATTAGGCAGAGTTTTATCTGAACATTCTGCTGGAATGCAGAAAGTTAGATTAAGTGGCAAGATCAAGGACACAGAGCCAGGCAGGAGCAGAGCAAGAGCCCGGAGGTCCTACCACCCAGGGCTCCCCATGCCTCATGGTTACCCCGCCACTCAGAAAACCCTTGCTGAGACTGAAGTTCCTCCAGCTTGTACTGTCACTATTAAAAACATTAATGGTCCAAGAATCCAGAAGACCAACTAGAGCTTTCTTGAAATACCTAACGTGGTTGAGGCACACTCAGTGTGAAATGTCATTAAGCTGCACTGCCCATTGACAAAGCAAGAGGAAAGAGCACTTGAGTACTACTTGCGAAACAAAGGTATACTCAAAGTCACTCTCATTAACCTGAGTTTTGCACCCACTTTACAGTTATGGCTCTGTTAATAAGGGAGCCCCATTCCAATAACACCCTGGTGTCAGCATCATCACCGACATTAAGATGTGTCTGCTGGCCTTCTTTCTTCCATAGGGAGCATTGGTGAATCACTCCTCCATCTCACGATTCCCTTGCATTCTATGCTTGGCAATGACTCTTTTCACATTTATGAAGGGAGCCTAATGGAAACTACCAAGGGCTGAGTTCAAAACTATCTCATTCTGCTCCCAGGAAGCCAAGCTATGTGGGCTCGAAGTGTGACCCCACCCTGGAGAAGCTCCCATAAAGAAGGTATAGTTATCAAAACTAAGAGATTGACATTGGTACATTACTATTAACTAGCCTACAGGCTTTATTCCAATTTTACCAATTTTCCCTCATAGTGTTCCTTTTCTGTTCCAGAATCCAATTCAGGATACCACAATACATTTAGTCATCATGATTCCTTAGACTCCTCTGATGAGTAAAGGATTCTTTGTCTTGCTTTTTCATGACCTGCATTGATCAGGCTTTTTGTAGAAAGCCCCTCAGTTTGGGTTTATTTGATGATTTTTCATGATCAGACTGGGTTTAATGGGTTTGGGGGAAAAATGCAGAGAGGGTAAAGTGTCCTTCTCATAGGCATTATATCAAGAGGTATATACATATATTATTATTATAAAGGGAAGAAATTTTACCAAGACTAAAGAGAATCCTTATATATGAACAGTTACTAGTTTATACTGGTGATGAGTAAAATCTTCTGGTTAACCAGAGTTCTCATGTTTTCCACAATGCAGGCTGGTAGCAAACAAAGAAATGGCAGCCCTAAAGAGACTCAGTCAGCTATTGGTCTTCGTGACCATGACCCAGTGCTGAGAGAACCATAGCTACTGCCTGAACCTCATTAGTCAGACCAATAAGGCATGTGTTCCCCTGCCCCCCCAGTCTTACTACTGAAGATAGCTATCAATATAGCAACACAAATCTGCTGCTCCAAATCATCACTTGGACTGTTTACAGTGAGAAATTAGGGACCATAACTTTAAATTCTAATATTAATCAGTCATCCTGAGAGATTTGATACCAAAGCAAAAAGTCCTCAAATGTTGATCCTGAATGACATTAGCTTGAATCTACCTGACAAATGCATGCAAAGGAAGGACACCTGTTTCCTAATCTCATTTTCTTCCCTACCTAGCCAGGTGCCCAAGTCACAGGCCCTCTCAACCTTTTCAGTTTTCTTATCTGGGGAAAGGCAGTACTTCCCGTTTTACCTTCAAGTATTTCAATAATGACATTCATTAACACAGGCAAAGACACATGATAACATGTAAAGCACTGTTTTCAAGAGGGAGATGACTGTTATTTCTTTGTTCATTTGTGCTACCACCAACCTGCCGTGTGGAAAACATAAGGACCCTGGTCAGCCAGAGCCAACATCAGCGAGATTTTAATCATCACCAGTGTAAGCTCATAGTTGTCCATTTATATGGATTCTCTCTTTAGTATTGGTAAAATTTCTTCTCTTTATAATAACAATAATATATATTTGTGTACCTTTTGACATAATGCCCATGAGAAGAACATTTTACCGTACCTCTCTGTGTGTTCTTCCCCAAAGCCCATAAACCCAGTCTGATCATGAAAACTCTTCAGAGAAATCCAAACTGAGAGATTTCCTACAAAAGGCCTGATCAGTGCAGGTTGTAGAAAAGCAAGATGATGAAACTCTCACCAATCAGAGGAGTCTGAGGAATCATGATGACTAAGTGTATTGTGGTATCCTCAATTAGATTCTGGAACAGAAAAGGAGCATTACGGGGGGAAAGTTGGTGAAATCAGAATAAAGCCTGTAGGTTAATTAACAGTAATGTACCAATGTTAATCTCTTAGTTTTGACAAATATACCTATGTTACATAAGATGTTAACATTAGGGGAAACTAAGTGAAGCGTACACAGGAACTCTCTGTACGGTTTTCTACTTTTCTGTAAATCTACAATTATTCCAATGTAAACAGTTTATTTTAAAAAGAGAGAGAGACTTAACAAACATATCAAACAACCATATTATGGGATTTTATCTGAATCTGATCAAACAAATTACAGTTGACTTCAAATAACACAGAAGTTAAGGCACTGACCTCCCACAAAGTCAAAAAATTCATGTTTATAACTTTTGACTCCCCAAACTTAACTACTAATAGCCTACTGTTGACCAGAAGCCTTACAGATAACATAAACAGTCTATTAACACACATTTTGTATGTTATTTGTATTTTTATTATATATTATATTCTTACAATAAAGTGAGTTAGAGAAAAGAAAATGTTACCGGTATTAAGAAAATCATAAGGAAGAGAAAATACATTTATAATATTTATTGAAAAAAAACCTACACACTGTTCAAACCCATGTTGTTCAAGGGTCAATGTACTTAATATTTTTAAAAATTCATTTATGAGACAACTGGAAATTTAAACAGTGGATATTTAATTTTATGTGGAATTAATTCTTAATTACTTTTAAATATATTAGTGGTATTATGGTTATATTTCGTAAGGAGTCTTTATTTTTTAGAGATACAAACTAAAATATTTAGAGACAAAATGATATAATGTCTTGAATTTGTTTCAAAAATAATATAGGAAGGGGCAGTTGGTGGGGAAATTAGTCAAACAACATAATAAACAATTACTGAATATGGGAGTTCATTATTCTGTTTTAACTTCTTTTGAACATGTTTGAAACTTTTTAAAAATTTATTTTAAACATCCAATGGAGAAAAACCGTAATACCCTCCATTCACCCAGCATTATCTCTGCTACTGTATTTGCCACCTCAACCACTCCCAGTTATTTTCATCCAGTCTCCTAGTCCTGCCAAACCCAGACGACAGCTTTGGGTCAAAGTTTTCTCTGAATGCTCCACTCACATGAGCCTCTGGGACTTACTCAGAAGTCCTAGAATATCATCTTCCAGCGAAGGAAACAACACCAGGAACCTGAAAAGATTTGCCGTGTACTCAGGTGGCCACAGGGCCCACCCCAGCTAAGCTGTGAGGAAAGAGCGTAAAATCATTAGTCTAATGGCAGCCCCAACCTTCAGCCAATTCTCTGAGCACAGAGGTCAGTTCTTTCTCTTAGCGAAGGTTTTGACATTTTAGTTCCGTTTGACCTCGAGGCAATTTGGATCTGCACACAGATGAGCAGGAAGAGAAGTGATGACAAGTCAAGGCTTAATTTTAATGCAGAATTTTTTCTTCCCCAATGCGGAAGTCTTATTAAAGAAACAGCAGGCTGCTGACAGGAAACTGTTCTTAAGTAGAAATAACACTTATTATAACAAGTCAGAACAGCAGGCAGATAGGTTTGTTTGTTTGTTAATTATATCTGGTTTTATTTTCTAATAAGTGCCTTAAGAAAGAGGGGAATCATTCTGACAGCTGCTTGAAACCAACTTTTAAATTCTCTTAGAAAGATGATACCGAACAGGAACAATTGGGTTCTATGAAGGAAGAGGTCTCCTCCACCCCTTTTCGTCTATCAGATTGTGAAGTTTAATGATTTATAATCTTATGGATGGGGATCTAAATCCTCGCCTTAATGAATGCCTGTATCAACAGGTAACAGAAAGGTTTTTTTGCTCACCTATAGGAAGGTACTGATCGAGACATACATAAAATGTATATGTAATTTATCCACATCTAAGAAATATAATCTATAGCTCTTTTCTATGTATGATATTTCCAGAGAGAACAAAGTATATTTGCCTTGAGAGGAAAGTGTTAACTTTATCCAGATTAAATGAGTGCCTAGGCAGCCATGAATCAGAGAAGACAAAAAACTTTTAAAATGAGGACTCAAATGAAAAAGCAAAGAAACCTTTTCGGGGAGTGAGGCAAGGAGTGAATTAACTGCAACAGTGTTTTTAAATTGCAGTAGAGAACCAGTGGGAGAGGTCGTGCTGACAACAAGGAGAAGCTGTATGCAAATAAGCACAGGTGTGGAGTTAGCAAAGAAATTGGGCTAGAAGTTGAAAGAAACGTGGTAAGAGCAGCATTATTTTATTCACAGCACCAGTAATGTACCCCAGTTGCCTCACCGTGGTGACTCCTGAGAAGAGAAAACCAAAGGGAGAGACCAGTTACCAAATGCCCAGCAACTGGGTTCTTACTGCTTGTCCCAGCACTCATCAGCTGTAGCGGCAGCATCTTGCTGTTCCTTTCTTGGTTCCTGTATCTGTAAAGCAAGCAGGTTCATGGGCATGCACTTGGTTTAGTGCTCTGCTCACACCATGTTAAAACTCTTAATAACAAGGGGCCCCATATTTTCATTTTGCGCCTGGCCCCACAGATTATGTAGCCCATCCCAAAGGTGGGATATTAAGGGGTTCTGGTTAAATGTACTGATTCACTTTTTTATTTTATTTTATTTTATTTTATTATAAGCTGTAAAACTATTCTATGAAATCAAGGTGATGAGAGGATGAAAAGGTGGAAAAGCATATACTTAAAATAAACACGCTTTATTGGTAAATGGAATGGTAGTCTTGATCAATTGGCTTCTCCAATTAACTGATAAGGTTAGCTCAACTCCTCTACACAGATTGTCATAGCAATAAGATTCTGAGTTCTTGGGAAAGCCGGGATGGCTAAGAGGGTAAAGCGCTCACTTTGAAGCCCCGAGGATTGGGTCCCAGCCCCAGCCCATGCAGACCCACATGCTGAACTGGGATGTGCCCCCAGTTCAGTTCTTGCCGGGACCTATGTGGGCAGCTCCCGGCCCAGTTCCTGCCCTGCGCAGCCCTGTGCCCACCTGTGGAGTGAAACTATATGGAAAACTAATGTCAACTATGGAGACTGCTCTGGGCCCTCCCCCTTCTCTCTGTTCCTCTCTGTCTCTGTTTCTCTCTGTCAAAATAAACAAAATAAATCTTTAAAAAAAAAAAAAGATTCTGAGTTCTACACTTAACACTAATATTCATGCTGAAGGTATTTGAATCTTCTGGCTCTTTCATTGCCAGGGGATGCTCATTCTAAACTATAATTCTCATTAAACAATACAATATAGAAGACATATGGTTGTTTTAGCTTCTGGTTATCTTAATCATGTCAAAATCAGTAATCATAATAAAAGTAAACATATATTAAAGACTAAAAATGAGTGGAGATCTTTGCTAGGCTCTGGGATTTCAGATTTATGGTTAGGATTAAAGTTAAGGATTAAGTTAGGGTTAAAGTATAGTACTAGACCTAGAAATATTAGACACAGAAACTTAGACTCTTCATGTAAAAATAATATTTATTTTATACACACACATACACATATAATAGCAAAAAGAAGAAAGTCTTAGTTAAGAACCAATGAGCCTCAGAGTCACAGAATGTTGCAGGAGTTCAGGGAAGGGAAATCTCAGGAACCAGGAAGCCAGTCCAGGTTTCTTGATTCCTTTGGTGGCAATGGGGTGGGTCCCATGGTATCAACTGTGGTTGGGTCCTATAAGTTTGGGAGTCACCAGTGAGTCAAGGAATGTGTGGAGAAGACCCATTGCACTGGAGGCTATGGCTAGTCCTATGGAGATACAGAGGTGAACAAACTGAGGTTCTGGCCTCCACACAGCTCCAACCTGAGTAGGTAAAGAGCACAGATGTATGACTGAAGCCTCACCAGCCCACCATTAGCTCTGCCCTCTGCTAGCTGAGTGACAGGGGACTCTTAGAAAAGATGCATCAATAGAATTCTCCTTGAGTTATGGATTGAGAAAGTTAAAAAAAAATGAGAAAAATATCAACCAGGGGAATCAAAAGAAGCAGTCTTCCATCAGTAGGAGTGTCCCAGAAAATTATGAGGTGAGAATGTGGCTGAGGGTAGAGACTCTAGTTTTACTCCTTTGCTGGCTGCCCAGCTATCACAAGATCATCCCAATTCTATTTGTTCAGGGTGACAAATCACATACATACACACACACACACAAAGGCTACTTTTCTAAAAGTAAAGAAATGTACAGTATAAATACATTTACCAAACAGATAAATCACAGAAGTCTTGATGTTATAGAATGTCTCAGCACAACATGGCCTTAGAAAGTAAACTCTCATAGTAGTATATTGTAGGTAGAATTTGACTTACAAAAAAAGAATTTATATGCAGCAATGGAATAGCGCATTTGCTACATAAAGTCAAGTAGCCTTGTAGTTAATCCAAAGTCATAAATAAAACAAGAAGCAGTCATTCTTCACCAACATTATTCAATTGAGAAATCTAGACGAGCACTCTAAACAACAATCTTCCTGTCAGTGGCTGTATTATTAGACTGTAGGTTTTCCAGTTTCCTGTATGTTGACAAGAAGCTGATCTCCTGGAGTAGAAAAAATAAGACAATATATACCCACAGAATCATTTCTTCAGCCCCATTAGGTATTAGTCAGGGACAGTTTGCCTACACATAGCTACTTCAACTGTAGTGGAAAGTCTGAAGTAACAGATTGGCATGCAGTGATTTCCAGGAAAGTTATAGAATGAAGTATTTACATTATGATTTGTGAGCACTTAGAAAGTAAAAAGTGATCACTCATAGTCAGCCTAGGTTCACTTAAAAAAAAAAAAAAAGATAAATAACATCCTTTTTTTTTTTTTAGTTACTATACCAGTAAAGTTGAGAAATGCCATAGATGAAATTTATCTGAATTTTAGTGATGCATGTGATTAAGTCATGAAATTATCATAGACAAGGTGGAAAAAATGTAGGTTCAATGAAAATAAAATTATATAGATTTCTATTTTGTATACTAAATGGCTGATGAATAGACTCATGTGAACCTGGAGGGAGGCCCCTAATAGAACATCACAGGGCTCTCCACTGCTCTGCACTTTATTAGTGTCTGAAATAAAGATTTAGAAATCCTGTCATTGCAATCACATAGTGTACAAGGCTGGATGGCTAACATATCAGCAGAATCTAGATCTGAAACGTTTTAGTAGGGCAAAAGAATCAAAACAAAATATAGTTTACAAGGGATAATTGTAAAATTTTACATCTAGGATTTTATATAAAGACAAAATTATGGCTTAATGGAAGGTCATGGGACAGAGAACTAGGTATTTTGGATGGCCACAGGTTTTATATGGGTGATTAACATATTTTAAAAACAACAAAAAGCTAATAGATTCTTGGCACTTAACACTTATTTTTTTCCTTGATTATTAGGGATTCTGGTTTTCTTTATACTCTTCTGAATTTTCCAAATTGTCTACAATGAGCATATGTTATTTTTATAGCAGAAAAAAACTATTCCTTGAAAATATTTGAATGTCGATGGAAGTTGGAACGGACTACCGGGGTATTCTGTGTAGTTTCGGAGGCTGGAACTAGGGAAAAATGGCTTGAAGTTACAGAAGACAACTTTGCTAAACATCCAGCTCACAGTTGGAGTGCCTGTCCCTGGAAGTGTCCACACACACACTGGCTGACAAGAGACGTGGCATAGCCTAGCAAGGTACTTAAAAGCTCTGCCTCTGCCAAACTGCTCTGGCCACTTACCGGTATTACTAATAGGACTTTAGAAAGCAATTCCACTCTACCTCCATCTATAAAAGATAAAACTGTATTCACCCATAGGGTTGCTTAGGATTAAATGGGTTCGTCCATATAAATGCTCTTAAGACAGTAACTGATTTTTGCTCGATAAACATTAGCTATCGTTGTCTGTTAGACATGGTGTAGAAAGGATTTCTGCTTTGCTTGTGAAACTAGACTACATGATTATTAAGGGTTCCCTCCAATTCCATGATCTTAGTGTCCTAGGTAGGAGATTTCCTGAGGTAGGTGGTACTCTTTTATTACCAAAGCCTGAAGTCCTAATAGAATCCTCAACTATAACTAAATATCGGTTTGGTGATGTGGGATTTAGCATAAATGACTCCATTTTGAACCCCTTGTCTTGTTTTGCTACACTGACAAGAGGAATCCAATTGAGAAGTAGAGATTAAAAATGAGAACATAATAAAAGAGTATGGAGCATAGTAGAGGGGTAAGAGACTGAAAAGGATAGATGGCTGGGGGACTTCTGTTTAGGCCAGGGGACTTCTGTGTCAGCCAGGGAAATGAGCAGGTATAATCACCTAGTCACAAGATGGTCACAAATGGCAGGAACTCCATTGGTGTTATAACAATGCTGATGAGGAGCAAAGCAGTTGGGGTCAAAGCTCCATGTTGCTTGCTCCCTGGTTTAGAATTCCAAGCAAAATATTTGTGAGAAGTTGGTAAGGTACTAGAAGAAACCCTAGCCCAGGTAATATGTCAGAGACTGGATCCTGCCCAAAATAGAAATAACTGCAGCCCCTATGGGTAGGAGTTCTCAGGAATCATTCCCAAGTTGATGCCCGCATCAATCATTTTCTGAGAAAATGATATCAGGTATGTTTCCTCATTCAAGTCACAAAATTCTTTCCCAGAATCACAATGTTTTGCAAATGAGGAAACTGTATCCCTATCTATGACTCATCTCAACCAGAATGGAAGAATTTAGAGTTCGCACGGCCCAACTTTCCAGTGTTTTATAAAGTGTAGAATGCATGCATTGCATGCAGCCATCATCTGAGACACCCATCTTCGGACACCCATCCCCAGGCCTTCTGAAGTCACTTCACAGAAAGAAATCCCCTTTGTCTTGAGCATCACTCAAGTGTGACTGAGTGTCAGGCCCTGTGTTATTGCTTTTGCAGACATTATCTCATTTAATCTTCATAATACCCTATGGCATCTGGATCTGAGCTTCTACCTAAGATGAGAGAAATCTGCTTTGCTGAGTGGTCCAGGCTGATTCTTTGACCTTCCTAGTCACTTTCATGTAGGGCCTCAGGCTAAGCTGGCCTGCCAGGCCCACAATGAGGTAGGTGTTTGAGGTTATGGCATCACTTTTCCCTGAGCATTTCCATACTTCTCCCATCAGCTCAACTGTTGGGAAAGATTTATATTTTTATCTTCTCAACTTTCCCTTTTTTCTAAGTTGTGTTTCAGATAAATATTTGTGGCTATTGCCCAATGACACCAAAGTATACAATGGCCATGCGCTAATTTAAAAAAAAAAAAAAAAAGAGGCAGGAGGGAGGGTTTTCTGAGTATTTACTAAGACCTGCTACATTTTTTTTTTTTAAGCCAACTACCCCAACTCAAACCCCACTGTCTAACCCTTCTCATCTCTTAATTAAAAGAACCAGAGCAAACCATTGAGCTAGGCTCCTAGGAGGAGGTGAGGTTTCCTAAAAGTAGGGGGTAAATCCCTTCCCCTCTCCATTCTTCAATTTTATATTCAGTGTTTCATTGCCACTAGGGACCCTTAGGAACAACAGTTTCCTTGTCACTGATCACCTGATCATAATTGCAACACCTCCTATAAGAACATCTCATTATTCAGCTTTTACTTTACATTGGAGACCATGGCAAAGAACTGAATTTCTATAAATTTTTCTTGGTCTCTTACTTTCCCCAGCTTTATAATCAGGTGATATAAAAAAGCGTAAGTAGAATGCTGAAAATTGATCACCAGACTTGTAAAAGAAATCCCCGAAGAGTTTCTTCCTAAGAAACACCAGCTCCAATCCCAAGGCATCTATTACTTCCCAGGGCAAATAAACATGATGTGTCTATAACCACAGAGCACCCCGAGGATTGCTGAAGTGGGTCAGGGATTCAGACAGCTGTTCCACTCCCTCTGAGAATTCCTACTTCCTTCCTTTTCCAACCTTTGTACTCAAGCCCCACCCTGGTTCCTCCCCCACTATCCCCTACCTCTTCCAGGTAAGAATAAGGGCAACTTTCTTCCCATAAGTGTGCACTGTTCTGTTGTCCCCAAGTGAGTTCAGTGATGACTCAGTCAACAAAAATTTGTTGCATACCAGCTACGTGTAAAAATAGGTTAAGCCCCCTTTTATTACCTATCATCTGCATAGCTCATTAAGAATGAGCACTATAACACTTTGAAAACACACACTGTAGAAATGCTGACTAATGATGACAACTAAGAATAACCCATCAGCCTAAGAAGAAAGCTGACTTTACTAAGGTGGATAAAATTGCCTGAGGAGTACAATGCATCTACAGAGTAAAGTGAGTCAGCACCCACACACTCGTGCTATTCCTAAAAGCAGCGTTCTCTAGTCAGCTTCTAAGCCACACCTGGCATTCAAAGCCTATCTGTTTCTCAAACACTAGGCTCTTAAGAGCTTTTCCTTTTTTTTAAGATTTATTTTTATTGTTTTGGACAGAGAGAGAAAGAGAGAGAGAGAGAGAGAGAGATGTACAGAGACAGAGAGAAGGGGGAGGGCCCCGAACAGTCTCCACAGTTGTACGTCATTTGTTTTTCCACATAGTTTCATTCCACAGGTGGGCTTGGGGCTGAACTGGGCCGGGGTCTTCACCCCAGTGAGAACTGAACTGGGAGAACTCCCTAGTTCAGCATATGGGTCCACACAGCCGGGGCTGGGATTTGATCCTCGGTCCCCGGGGCTGCAAAGTGAGCGCTTAACCCACTGAGCCATCCCAGCTTTCCCTGAGCTTTTCCTTTTTAATATACAGCAGCCTTATCATTTTCACTGGAATAATTTCAAGTTAACATGATCAAGTAGGGGAAAAATGTTAAGGTGAATTTATTGTGTGTTTGTTTCATTCATTCTTCTATGAACCACGTGTGGCATGCTTGCTGTGCCTAAGGCATTACGCCAGGCACTAAGATACCAAAGTGAAAAAGACAGAGCTGTACCCATGAGCAGCTCACAGTTTAGAGGACACCCACCCAAATTACAGCAATTGTTACAGGGGCCATGACAGAAATCTGTAGAGTCATTACAGTAGAGGCCCAAAAAATCATTATAGTGGGTATACCTATGAAAAATCATACAAGACTTCAAAAGAGGTGACAAAAGGTGACTTGGCCAAAAATGCATGACATTTCAGATTTATATTCAAGCATCACTTTTCTATACATTCTGTCACTAAGTGGCTAATCTTTTTAGAGAGAAAAGAATTTATTTCTGGCAATAATGACAGAAAAACTTAGGAGCTGTGAGATTGGCTTGATCAACATGTCTGAGATGTTTTTCACTGAGGTTTGTGGTTTGTATATTCTTCTACAGAACAATCCACAATTACTGTCAAACTTTTCTAGTTCTCAGCTGATTGATCTACAAACAAAATAAAGCAAGGGTCTCAACTCATTCTGCAAAAATTTTCTGACCCAGTATCTACTAAAGTGGCACATTCTAGAGTTGTGCCTTTACTATTTAAACCGTATGTGGTGAAATTTGAATAAGCTCTGTAGTTCAATGAATAGTTCTGTGCTAAGGTTAATGTCTTCATTTTGAAAACTGTACTATGATTATATAGATATAAAAATTGGGAAACAGAAAAGGGAATATATGAGAAAGCTCTGTACCACCTCTGCAACTTTTAAGTAAATTTAAAATTAATTCAAAATAAAAAGTAAATTAATATATGTATGTATGTCAATTTGTATGTATTTACATTTTATGGGATCAAAGCAATTAAAAATGTATTTCACAAGCTACTACTGATCAAATGAGTTAAATATGGAAACTGAAAGCAAGAATTTAGAAACTTTTTGAAAATTTAACATATCCACAATATTGAAGCATATGGTCATTTTCTTATGTATGCCAATTGGGCACTGAATGTCTTCTGACTTTTCAAACCTTGGAACCTGTTTGTTTCACACTGATTTTAACTTGGCCCTAGCATTTTATAGCAACTGCTGAAAACCACAACTCCTTAAAGATAAAACATCTTTTGGGGAATGCTAAGATAGCTCAAAAGATTGAGTACTTGCCTTGGAACCCTGAGGTCCGGGAATGGAATCGCAGCCCTGGCCTGTGCAAATCCATATGCTGAACTGTATGTAGTGGTGAAGATTCTTACCTCCCATGCATGAGGCCCCCAGTTCGGTTCCGGTCCCACATCCACCTGTGCGGAATGAAACTACGTCACAACTAATGATATACAACTATGGGGACTGCTCTGGGCCCTTCTCCCTTCTCTCTCTCTCTCTCTCTCTTTCTCTCTCTCTCTCCATCTCTCAAAAACAATTAAATAAATCTTAAAAAAAAAAAAGAAGATAAGACATCTTTGAAAGGAATGAAGAACAGGCTAATGTTAACTGTGAACTATCTTGACCTAGTAAGTTAACTAGGTATCTAACAGATGTCAAGTACTATCATCTAGTCCTTGACATTTGACATATGCCCTGCACCCTTATGGGTTGGCTGTAGTGTCCCAGGAACCTAGAGCACAGTTTGGGACTCGTGGCTCTATCCTTTTTCCATTTTTTATTCTATTCTCTTATTTGCAAAATACAAGGTCCCGCAGAAGTAACGCCCTTTTAAAAGTAGTATCGTTCATAAAAAGGGACATTACTTCTGCTGGACCCTGGATAAGCATCTACTTTAAGTGTCTAGTGACTATCTCTGTTAAGAGCGGGATTAAGCAGAATATAACATTCATTGTCATGTTATAATTCTGGCCTTTCAATGCTAGCACTCAAGAAACTGTGTCTTCCTTCCTCCGTCCCTCACCTATGGTGAAGGTTGTAGAAGACAGGAAGGCCCCCAAAGGCCAGGCATCCCAAATATGTGCCTCCAGAGAGCATAACATAATCTTGGCTTCTGTTATTTGCTTAAATAAGAAGGATTTTTAACTATGTTACTTTTTTTTTTTAACAATTAGATCTAGACTGAGAACAGTATTAAAAAGGGTATAATTTTGTACCTTTCTAACTAATTTTTAACCATTCTCAGTTACATCATACCTGGTTTTCCTATTCGATTGTATTTATTTCACTTACCCTAAATTTCTGTCATTGCTCAAACATCCCTTGGATCATGTAAGTGACTCTGACAGAAGCATTTGGGGGCTGAAGCATAACTTGAAATCAAAAGTCTTTTTTACTTTCATCTGGGTCAGTACCTTGTCTTTATCATTACCATTGAAATATGAACTATTTATCCTGGTTAGCTGGTGTCCGTGTTTGGAGGGATGGCCTCTCTCTGCCTTCTGTTTCTAGCGTTTTCCTGACTCATTTTCTGTAGGCAGAGGAAAGGGGAGAGAGACTTATACTCGTGTGTGTCTCTCCGATCCCCTGCAAGACTGTCTCTTCCAGCAGCAACAACGTCTCTTTCTTTTTCTGTCTCCCTCTCCCTTTCTCTCCCTCTTTCTCTCTCCCCCTTTCTTCCCCTACCTTTTAATAAAGATCTCCTAGCTATTTTCTTTTTTTTTTTAAGATTTATTTTACTGTTTCTGAGAAAAGGTGAGAGGGTGTGAGAGAGAGAGAGAGAATGAAGAGGGGAGGGCCCAGAGCAGTCTCCATCGTTGTACATCATTAGCTGTGACGTGGTTCCATCCCACACAAATGGATGTGGGGCTGGCACCGAACTGGGGTCCTGCATGGAAGGCGAGAACCTTTGCCACCGTCCGCCAGTTACCAGCTGTGCTGCAGTTCAGCATATGGGTTTGCATGGGTCAGGATTCAATCCCCGGACCTTGCAGTTGCAAAGCAAGTGCTCAGCCTGCTGAGCTGTCCCAGCATCACCTCCTGGCTTCTTTTATCTACTATTTACTACCAGCTACATGCAATTGATACAACCTACCTGGCATTAACTACCTTGCGATGGAGACTATTATACATTCCCTTTCCACGAACACATCCCAGCTTATCAGAACACACTTTTAAAAACAAATCAAATAAACAGAGCACACGTTTAGATAGTGGCCCAGAGTAGTTTTGCACTCAAGGACGGGTATCTGATGCCAGAACTCAGGAGAGCAGTGACCTCCACTGCTCCCACTTTACCCAGCCTGATATTGAACTTCCCACTTCTTTCTTGCTGGAGCTTTTCTATAAACCAGATGTCAACAAACATATTGGATTCTTTATACCTTAATCTGTTTAACATTTGAAACTGTTGAAAGAGTAAGGCATATTATTCATGCTACTATAGCTACTTTCCAATGACCTGGAGGGGATTAACGGGATACCTGTTTGGAGCAGGTATCCCAGAAGCCACCTCGCTGTGTTTAGAATCCAACTGGCTCACAGCCTTCAGTGGGAAGGCTGATGCGTGGTGTTCAGTAAAAACTAAACGCCTAGGAAAAGGACAAGCTCCTCGGCCAGAACACAGCAGCTGGCCTTCGGAGAGTAGAGGTGGGAGTTTTTCCTTGCCTTGCTCTTAGATATCAAAACTTCTTTGCAACAGTAACTAATTCCTCATCAGAGGGCCGCCTGCTTTTGCAGAGCTCATTTCACAAGTGGTCAGTGAAGGGTCTCTCAAAATGAGAGCTGATAGAGAACTAAACAGAAAAGGTACAACAGAATCCACAACCATGACCGGCATTGTAAAACAGGAGGGAATTTTCAGAAGCAAGAAGAGGAACCAGCCCACACCCCGCTCTCCCTCAGACACATTTTCTTCCTTCCTGGCTCATGGGGTTTCTTCAGGAAAGCCTGGTGAGAAGGGATTAGGAAGCAGGCAAGGAAATCAGCCTTTTCTGGCAACACGGGGGATTTTGATTTCAGATCCTGCAAATCTTCAAGAACAGACACAGCGTGCTGGTGTTCTAGGCTGGAGGCCAGCAGCAAGCAGTTCAGCTGCAGACAAAGCACTTCAGATGGTCGGTGCTGTCAGCCAGAGACCCGAGGACTTTCCTGGGGCTACCCCTCTCAGGAAGTTTGAAGACATCGACACAGGTTTGCCTTCTGAGATGTGCAAATGTCACCAGCTGGGAGTGGCAGATGCCAAGAAGCATCTGAAAGCAGAACTCCATCTGGTCATGGGGTAGGCTTCCCGGGACACAGATTAGAACAGTTTGAAACAAAGTGACGGAAGCCCCTGTGTGGCTTTTCACATATTGTTAAGGTCTCTGGGTCATTTCCTGCCTTTGGAATGTACTTCCTTTCCAGGTTTAACAAAACCAGATGATGACAAGAAAGGGGGTGGGGTTTTTCTTTGCCTCTGGCCCAGTGGAGGGGCAGCTCTGCATCTGTGAACCCCAATCTCTCCTGTGCTCGCGTGCTCCTGGGCTCCTGTCCGTTCATAATTCACACTGAGCAAGGCGCCCCGGGTGGGAGGAGCCTTAGGAATGGAACAATAAATTAGGGAAGATAGCCACCTCCACTTGAGTCAGATGAATCCTCTAGTTCCAGAAAAAAAAAAAGAGACTTATTGGGATGGGTGAATATCATGTTTTATTGGGGGGAGAGCTCTTTATTACCAATTAAGATTGGAGATTCATATGGAGACTAGGTAGAGATTCAGAGATACAGCCCCCTCACCCCCACCCACCCACCCACCCAATGCCTTGAAAGAAAGAGGCTGAAACCAGCTCCACATCTTCCTACCACTGACCTCTTGGAGACAGCGAACAGGTCAGCGAGGTCCTCAGAGCAATGGCATATGCTACACAATAGTGACCTGCTTTGTTTTAGTTTACCAATTTTATCTCCCACCAAAAAGAATTAAGGCAGCAACACTTGTCTTCCTGGGAGCATTTTTATGTTCACTTTTGGATACTCTGAAGTTGATGTGAACTCTTATTGCAAAACCTCTCTGCAGCCCCCAGTGTGCTCTGAACGCCCCCTGCAGTTCTACAGAGCAAAGCCACACCCCCTCCTTCTGCCCCAGAAAGCGAGGTGAGCCCTCTGACCGAGGGCTACAGGAGCCAGTCAAAACTTCACGCAGAAGCTGCTGCCACTGCTGTTTCTCTATGTCTGAAAAGGTTTGTCCCTCTAGAGATGATCCACAGTCACAGGTTCCTTCTGAAAAGCCAACACACGCAGCCCTGGTCAGGAGGAAGCTAGTGGAGTCCATTCACATGTCCAGAGCTCATCTCACCAAGAGATCAGAGTTCACAGCTTTAGAGAAAAGGGTAATGGCTGTCCTGACCCTCAGTCTAAGCACTGCTCACCTGGCAGCATGTGTCCCATCAATGCAAAGGAAGTGGCAGCTGGTGATCAGCTTTTATCCTAGTGCCACTCAATCCCCAGAAACAAGAACCCGGACTCCCACCCCCTCACTGCCTTGATGGGAGGCCAAGTTATTACTGTGCTCAAGAGTGAATCACACTGACCTTTCCGAATCACACTGTCTCATCTCATGTCCACAGAACTGGTCTCCTGTGACCTTCATAGCAACGGTTCCAACAAATTTAGGAAGTTCCAGAGGAAGTAAGTAAGTAAATAGGGACAGCATTGGCTCTATAAATAGGCAGAGTCAGAAACACCTGTAGGGTATGATTTCCAAAATACCAGATATGCCCAAAGGCCCCACCTTTCCCCCACAAGAGTGGCAGGTTAAGGCATTATGCTTTCATGTAAAAAGTGTTACCCAGGGCTGGTAATTTTGTTTAATAAACCATTGCTTTTAAACTTTAGTGGGGGAGCCAGGATGGCTCAGTGGGTTAAGTGCTCACTTTGCAGCATCGGGGACCGAGGATCAAATCCCGGCCCTGGCCCGAGTGGACCCATGTGCTGAACTGGGGAGTGCCCCCAGCTCAGTTCTCTCTCTCTCTCTCTCTCTCTCTCTCTCTCTCTCTCTCTCTCTCTCTCTCTCTCTGTCAAAAACAATAAAAAAAGAGAGAGATATTTAAACTTTAGGGAGTCTGCTTGCACAGGTCTGCCAGGGGGCCAGGAATCTGCATTTTTATCAAGCCCATCTGTACAGGTGGTCTATGGCCCCTACTTCAGAAAACTGTGCTGTGAAGAATTGTGAGTCATTGTCACATTAACATGGATTAACGGTGATACAAGAGACAATTGCTCCTGAATTCCAGGCCAAGCTTTGGCAACCTTATGGGCAAGACAAGTTAATTCTCCAAGACCAAAAGCCTCAGGACCAGATGGTAACCTCTCAAAATTTAGTTGGGAGCTGGTTTCTAAATTATGGCCCAAAAGCCTGCTAAGTATGAGGGCTGGTCCAAAGAGTCAGAGGGGGCGGGACTTCGCCAGCATGCCCTGCACACTCACTGAAGTTCTGAAGTGCAGAAAAACCCAGAAACAAAGGAGGACCCCCTTTCCAGGGGCTATAATCCTGGTATCTGAGGCCTTGCAGTATAAGAACTGTAGTGGTTTCTTTGCCCTCAGTCACTTCCAAATAGGGGGAAAGGAAAGGAAGAATTGATTTCTTAGGTGTTTTATATGCACGATCTTTTAGCCCTAGTATCAGTAGCGTCATATTGAAGATGAGAGAATTGAGATTCAAAGACATTGAATAACTTGTTTTAAGTTCCCAAGGTTACATGACTACTGAATGCTTGAGCTGAAGCATTGCTTGTCAAGGTCTAACTTCCCTGTTCTTTCCAGAAAACCATTCATAACTAAAAGTCCTGCTGTGGCCATTCTGAAACCCTAGGTGTTTTGAGACCCTCAAAATACCCCCACCCCTCCCTGACCTTCAACCATAACTGTTACCCACTCTATTTCAGAATCTCACCTCATCCTTGGTCTTAATTGCATCCCAGACCTCCAACCAGCCCTTCAGCCATGCTCATTTCTTATCCCCACAATATCTTGACCTCCACCCCGACCCCAGGGGTAAAGTATCATGCTGCACCCCTAGGACTCTGCTGGTCCACAAGTCCTTCAGCCACTTTCTTTAAGATCAGTGATTTTCATGGATTGAGAATCCTTGAATGCTTATGAGGCATTTGTGTACTACTGATTTGAGGCCCTGCCCCCTTCTCCCTATACCCTCCCCTTATCCAGACCTCTCCTCAAATCAGGGCAGAGATGCAGGAAACCTGAGTCAGCCAGCATCCTTTTATTAAGAGATGCCCCCCTGAAACCTCAACTTCCTAGTAGTAGTAATTGTAATTACTCTGGGATGCTGGACACCCTCTACTGAGAGTAACGAAGAAAAAAAGACAAGACTACTTTGGAGCTGTTCTCAATAGACCATCCACCCCCAGTTTCCTGCCCCTCAGCCACCTTTGCCCTCCATCCCAACTCACTGTTCTTGGAATGATTCGTTCTTCCCACGATGATGATTGAGCCTTTTGCTCCATAAAGCTCTCCCTGGCTTTACAGATATAATGAACTAAAATTAAGCAGAAGGCAATTCAAGCAAAACAGCAGAAACAACTTCCTATGGTGAGAACTCTTGAAACCCTGAAGTGCCTTATAAGGCAAACTGAGTAAGACCTAACGGTGTTGTACAGAACAATAGGGAATATCTTGGAAACTTATTTTTGGAAGTGAAGAGGATGAGGGAAAAGCTACTTTCCTGATTTCAAGATAAATATTAATGCCCACATCTGGCACCCTCAGCCTGATTTCAAGGTTTATATTAATGCCCTGTGCTATGTCCCACCCCTTCTAAGGCCAAGGGAACATCCAATGTTTACCCATTTAAAAATAAACAGATGAAGCCCTGTCCCAGCAGAGGAGCAGCCCATCTTCATACCGCTGTGGGATAATCTGAACATAGGTCACTATTTCTCACTCTTTAAAGATCACGAACATAGCCCCTCATGACAGAGGATGAGCTCTATTATGTTTGTAATCAATAAACCATTTTCTGAGTACATACAACATACAAGGCTTGAGCAAACCTGATCTTATGCATTTTTAAGACCTGCCCACACCTAACTTAGTCCTCTTTCCAAAGAAGGGCTTTAATAAAAGATAGGGAGAGCTCACATATTTGTGTACATGCACTAAGAATTCTTATGGGCATATGCACAGTCTAGATTTTAATTAAATGTCTCATCATTTGCTCATTGGGCACAGGTCAGCCAATCTCATCCTGTGCCACAATGCCTGATGCCACCTCCACATGACTTTGGTTGCTATGGTCTTACTTGTCCTTGGATTTGAGTCATCAACTCATTAGTGCCCATGCAAATTGCCCTTCTCTGAGAGGTTCCCTGAAAGCTTGCTCATAATTCTACTGCAGGATATTTTCTGATGTAGCTTGTGCCTCATCTTGAGCCTAGTCAGTTACAAAGCTTAATATCACAACTGCTAACAACGGTGATCCCTTTTATCTTTTCTTTCAGAGCCATTTGATGATGTCCATCTCTCTGACAACCAAGAACTTTGGAAGAATCTCTCCCCTCAGGCAATTCCATGTTTGTATCTAGATTGGCAGCCTTCCCAACTCACCAGAGGCCTCCCAGAACGAAACCCTCTGCAGAGGGTTAGAAGACGAAGTAGACATAGTCCATTGGACATCTGGAAGAAAAAAGAAAGGTCAAGGATGCTCCAGTTTGGTCAGCTTCTCAGGCCTGACAGCAGAAGCTGGGACTCTTTCCTGCACAACTTGGGTTTGAATTAAAGGCTTTTTTTCTTAGTCTAGAGACCTTTGACCTTCACTCTGAATAGAACACTCAAAGGGCTGAGTAAGGTTCTCAGCTGGCAGGAAGGGCACCCTGACCTCTAGCCCAAATGACTTCGCCAGCCTTGGAGGAAGACATCAAAGCTGTGGTGAGTTAGCTAAGCCATCTGGAGTGCTTCTATCCATGTAAACAGTTATTCATTTAAGCTGGACTTGACTTTGTAAGAAAGGATGGTGATGTGTTTATGTGCTCAGAGGAGGAAACATTTCAGAGAGACAAGAACTAAAAGGAATAAATCCAACTAGTGGCTGCTTTGGGGGGCAAAAAGAGAAGAATCCTCGGGCAAGAGGCCCCAGCTCTGACAATTAGAGATAAGGGCATTTCTACTACCTCTGTCTAGAATAAATAAAAACCAAATCATAAATCTAAAGATGAAGGTCTATTCGTCTGGGGAGAGGACTGAACAAGCAGTTACAGTTCAAACAGACATTAAGACTGCAAACATAAACTGTTAATCTGCTAGTGGAAGTGTTTCCTGAAAGCCACCATCCATTAGATTAGACACCAAAAAAAAGGTGAAAAAAATTCTTTTCTTTAAAGATTTATGTTATTGTTTTTGACAGAGACAGAGAGGGACAGAGAGAAGGGGGATGGCCCAGAGCAGTCTCCATAGTTGTGCGTCATCAGTTTTCTACATAGTTTTGTTCCACACAGGCAGGAACTGGGCTGGGGCCTCCCACATGAGAGGCACGCCCCCTCAAGCCATGGGCTGAACCAGGAGGATGGGGGGGTGAGAACCAAACTAGGGGGCCTCCCACATGGGAAGCACACCTCAGTTCATCATATGGGTCTGCACAGGCCGGATCTGGGATCCAATCCTTGGTTCCGAAGGCTGTAAAGCAAGTATTTAACCTGCTGAGCCATCCAGGCTTCCTCAAAATTATTTTTTATACAGGTTAAGAAACATTAATTTTGACTGTCTGTAGTGAGCTAGATTCCTAGTACTGGCTGAAAGTAAAAGATAAACAACTCAAGAAGTAATGGGAAATTCAGGTGTGCACTTTGTCAGTAAAGGTGAAGAGAGGGGGTGATTCACCTGGCCCAGAGGTGAACCAAACAGAAATCAATGGTTTTGCAGTTGGGAAGTGCCCAGAGGAGATGGGGCCCCGGAATCAGGCTTTAGAGAGCGGACATTGAGCTTCCAAGGCAGTGCTTGTGGGCAGAGGGAAAGGTTTCAGTCGTCTGCCAGTGCCTACAGCTAGTGAGGCATGCATTAGCTGCCTGTATCCTCAAGCGAAGGGAGTCAAGTGCCAGCTGGAGATCTCCCAGGAAAGGCAGGTATGTAGCTCTTGGACGATGCCCAAGGAAACCAGGTGAGGGCTTGAACTCTAGCCAGAGAAGCAGGGTGTGTGACACCCAAGGAAGCTGGTGGGAGTTATTAGACTATACTCAGGCAGGGGAGGATGGGGTGTGGTGTGTCCATGAAGGGTGGGTGTGAGCATTCCAGAGCCTAGATAATGTTTATGGAAGCCGCTTCAGTGGAGAATACAGCACAAGTCACTCTGGCTGACCTAAAACTCTTTCTCCTGCTAAGTTTCTAGTTCTTTTAAAGCTAAAGCAGAAAGAAGTTCTCAATGAAAGTGAAGCTAAGAGATGCCACCATGGATGGATGAGATGACCAAATCTGCAGCAGAGTCAAGACACAACAAAACGTTTGACTTGACGTAGATAGCCGTATTTCTCTCTACTATGGAAATTTGCAAACTCTACAAATCAAAGGTCCTGGGGTGTGTTTTTTTCTTCTGGATAGCTAGTAGTTAAACATTTGCCTGTACACCATGCCTATAACTGAGAGTTTTTACACGGAAAAGGGGGCAGTGAACAGAAGGAGAACAATGCAAGATGTTTGGAGAGCAAATGGCAAAGCCCAGAGTGTCTAGGGGAAAGTGGGGGGTTGCCAACATTGGTTCTGCTCCCCTCACAGCCACACGCCCCATCTCTACTACAAACCTTGGATTTCAGACTCAACAGCTACTCAGTAAGAACCTGCTCTGTGTCTACAATGACATGTAGACCTTGTTTTCTATTGCTCTTGGGGGCTGTTTTATCTTCCCACTGAACTATTTTTTGAGGTTTGTGGTGCAGGTCCAGATGGTTTTTCTTACTAGGTGACTTACAGTGTTTTCACACAGATTCAGTTCCTCTTTCACGCCCCACATAACAGTACAAAGCACCCTTCCTCTGTATGTGCTTCCCACTGACTTTTGCACTCAACATCTTTTCTTAAAAATATATTCCTGAGCTGGATAATTATCGCTCCCTCTACAGTCCGGTTCTTAAATGTATATGCAAATCACCTGGGGGGTCTTGTTAAAAGCAGATTTGCATTCAGTTGGTCTGACTGGGGCCTGAGATACCCCATTTCTAACAAGCTCCCCGGGGCTGGTGGTGGTGAAGAGGTCACTCTTTTAGTAGTGAGACTCTAGACTGGACATGCTAATCCACCTGCACTACTAGAAAGAACAGCCCCTCACAGGAGAATGGACCAGGAGTAGAATCCTAATCAAATAACCAAATGTATACGCCTGGTGGAGTTTGATTGTCATTCATGAATCAGAACTAGAATGCTGCCCCAGCCTGAGTCCACCCCTCCAAACCCCCTTTCCAACCCAAAGAGCCTGAGATAGAAGTTTGCATGCAGTCATTTATTTGGGAACCCCAGCAAGCAGGAGTGCAGAATATGGGGAAGGAAAGAAGAAAAGGAAAACCAGTACAAGAATGTGTTATTGAACTGAACAAGGCAAAGGGCAACGGGTTCTTGGAGTCCTATGAGACCTGTTAATGGGCCTTCTGCTATACATCTCAGGACTACCGCAAGCATTTATCCAGCCTTGCCTTTATGGAAGTACTGACTAAATGCCTGATAACCTTTATTTTCCAGTTTTCAAATAATGACTTGGTTTTTTAGTATCCTCTAAAAGTCACCAATAAACTTTAGTATGAATATGTATTCATGAATTTAAATATACTGAATGTACTTCAATCCATGGCCATTATTATCCTAATTGGTGCTCAAATGACTCCATCTTTGGTCAATGGAAGCATATTCATGTTGGCTCCTGAAATATAGCTAAAAGTAACAACTGAGGAACTGAATCTTAAATTACATTTAATTTTGGTTAATTTTATTTTAAGTAGCCAAAATTCAAGCAACTGGCACTCTCAAGCAACCAGCAAAATAAATTTTTTATATATATTGTGTATGGCTACTTTAGTCCTACAGTAGTAAATTAAATGTTAATAGTAAAGCCTAAAATATTTACTATTTGGTCCTTCAAAGAAAAGTTTGCCAGGGATGCCAAGATGGCTCAGAGGGTTAAGCACTTGCCTTACAGGCCCGGGGTCCTAGGATCGAATCCCAGCCCTGGACCATGAGGACCCATATGCTGAACTGGGGTGTCCTTCCCATGCGGGAGGTCCCTGGCCCAGTTCCTGCCCTGCACAGCCCACCCACCTGTGGAATGAAACTATGTAGAAAACTAATGACATGCAACAATGAAGACTGCTCTGGGTCCTCCCCTTTCTCTCTCTCTCTCTCTTTCTCTCTCTCTCTCTCTCTCTCTCTCTCTTTCTCTCTCTCTGCCTCTCTCTCTCTGTCGAAAACAATAAAAATAGGGAAGCCGGGATGGCTCAGTGGGTTAAGAGCTCACTTTGCAGCCCTGGGACCGAGGATCAAATCCCAGCCCTGGACCATGAGGACCCATATGCTGAACTGGGGAGTGTCCCCTGTTCAGTTCTTACAGGGGTGAGACCCCGGCCCAGTTCCTGCCCTGTGCAGCCCGCGCCCACCTGTGGAATGAAACTATGTGGAAAAACTGATGATGTGCAACTAGAGATATTGTTCTGGGCCCTCCCCCTTCTCTCTGTCTCTGTATCGCTCTCTCTCTCTCTCTCTCTCTCTCAAAAACAATAAAAATAAATCTTTAAAAAAAAACAATAAAACTAGATCTTTAAAAAAAAAAGAAAGAGAAGTTTGAAATCCATGTTCCATTCTATTTACCAACCCCATATAAAAATCTTAGAATGGATTATTGGTCACCACGGAGAGCAGGTAAGGGCAGGAAAATCACTGCTACCACTTTTCATTAGAAAACAACTCCAAAGGGCTATTACCGGTAGTAGAAAAGGCATCAATTCAACATTTTAAGAGGAGTGCTCTATATTATCCTTCACTGCATCAGACTGGCTACACAGTCTATCATTTAGCTAATGTCCATTCATCAAGCAAAACATTAATAAGCTTTTTGTGTGTAAGATAATTAGCTTGAAAACAGAAGACTATTTCCAAAGGAAACTCCCTTTTATTAAGTGATTTTCTCAGAGTACTCTAAAAATAAATTAGCCTTGGAAATAAGAGTAAATATAGATAGAATTTATCACTTTCCTTCTCTTCACAAACATCTTTGACCTGTTAATAACCACCTAGTGAAGACAGACATTGGATGAATATTTATGGCCATGGTTGATGCATATGGTCCATGAACTATCTTCAGAATAGAGTCATGAGACATGGTTAGTCATAACTGAATACACATTGAAAGACCACCTTATATTAGACCCTCCACAATGAGGATGCACATGCCCACATAAAACTTTCTGCTTCATTTGTGAAATACTCTTTCAGAACAGAGACAGAAAGTTATTTGAAAAGCCCAGCTCTGACAAAATAACAGATTTCAACAGACTTCTGAAAATAGCCCAAGCCCAATAGTACAAAAAGGGAGAGCAGGGAGGCAGTGTGTGCTAATTAGTGTTTTTTGGTTATGAAACCAATATATTTTAGAAATTTTAAAGAAAACTTCCCTCTATCCATGTACCCTCGTACAGTTGTATTCATTTTTGTGTACTCTCATTTAGTCTTCAACCAAATTTTCACATATGGTTGACTCTCAATGAGGGTTTATCCCATTAAAAACAATGTTTAAAACACGTGCAAAAGTTTCATTACAGAGGCGTCAGTAATACAGTGATACCCTGGAATGTGAACATCCCAAAACTCGAAGAACTTGGAATCCAAACAAAAAAATTCAAGCAAATTTTGCCTCGGAATTTGCTTTGGAATCCGAACGCCAACATGTTGTTCACATGGGACATACCAACTATACAACCTGTACCTTTATCCGAATGCCCACTCGTCTTGGAACTCAAACATTTTGGAAGTTGAACAGGGTTCTGAGACAGATTAAATTCTAATTCCAAGGCATCACTGTACTAGGTATTGGAGCTGCAAGTGGCTCTCAGATGTTGTTGCACATTGGCGTCTCTTGGGAATGTTTGTTACAATACTAATGTTCTGGACCCACCTGCCTAACATCCTGATTTCATTAGCCTGGGATGGGGTTCCGGGTTGGGTATTATTTTGAAGTTCCCCTGGTAGTACTAGAATGCAGTCAGGTTGAAAGCCATTGATCTAGCCAGATGCCTTGATGTTACAGGTCAAATACTGAGGCCTAGGAGTGCTCTTCAAGTCTGCTGCCCTTTCCCCCAGACAAAAGTTTCCTGGGGACCGTGCCAACACAGTAAAGAACTGACTGAAAAAGAAAACGCTAGAGCTTTCCTTGGATGGGCAGATGGACCTGTATTTCAGGGTTCTGAGAATAAGGACTTAGCCACTTTCACAGCAAAGAATGAAACGTTCTGGAAATAGTCAAAATCTACTGCTATTAATATGGAGCGTGGTATCATTCCTTCATTGGAGCTGCGCTTTTGGCCTCGTTAGTATATAGTGCCCAGATGTTTGAGATTGTGTTCTTTCAGCCATCCAGACCACAGCTTAATATTCAACAGGATGACCACCATTATTTAGAATTCTCCTGAGAGAGCAGGCTCCAAAAGCAATGATTAGACACGCTCCCTCTTTTCCATGTGGTTGAAGTTTAAAAAGCTGCTGTGTTGTTTCTCCTTTGGGGAATTTCCTCCAGAGCTGGAGATTAATCATTATGCAAATATTAAATAGTTTGAAAGTTGGAGAAAGGAAGGGAATTTGTTTAAGCAATCCTGTTGTAGTTTAAAGGAAAGATAACAAACAGCTGTTGTGATTTGACCTGCATTTGAATTCTACTGTGAGGTTTGTATGATGTAAAATCATATTTAATTCTTCTTTGAGATTATGTGTACCTTTGCCAAAACCTCTGGGTTCCCATAAATCTCCAAATATATCACTATCACCCAGCCTGCGTGCACTCTGTCCCAGACCTAAAGGCCGTTCTGGGAAAAGACAAATTAAAATATTTCTCTCAGAATGTTAGTGTGACTGAGATGTTATTTAGATTTTTTAAATAGCCTAAATGCCTGGGGTGATCTGCAAGGAAATGCTGCAGAGTCTAATGTTGCCTAATAAATAGGGCAAGTCATGCTCATTCAAGCATAGCCCAAAGGGAAAAACAAAGTCCTCACTCTTAACCAGAAGGTCAAAATTCCTGGGCTTCACTTGTTATTTTGTCTTCATGGATTTCTGAACTATAGACAGCTAGTTAATAATTCTTGATATTAAACTTTCTCCATTTAAATCAATCTAGTTTCTCTCTCCTGACCTGACCCACACTGATACGGGGCTTTTGCTAGACACTGAGCTCCCCAAAAGTAAAAGACAGGGCTGCAGGGCTGGGACAGGTGTGAGACAAGCAAGGCTTACAGGTTCATAGAATTTCAGGGTCATTCAAGTGCAGAGTGAACACCTGAGGGTAAATGCATCCTTGAATGCTGTGCCCTAGGTCCCTTGTTTGCCTCACCCCTAGTCCAGGCCCTTTTCATGAGTGAATGTTTCTGTCCCCCAGCAAATTCATATGTTATAGCTCTAACCTCCAGGGTGATGGTATTTGGAGATAGGGCCTTTCGGAGGTAATTAGATTTAGATGAAGTCATGAGGGTACGGCTTTCAGTCTAGGCTTAGTGCCCTTATAAGTAGAGGAAGACAGAAAGATCTCTCACTCTCCATATGCATTCACTGAGGAAAGAGCATGTGAACACACAGAGAGGCCAGAAAGTGGGCTCTCACCAGGAACTATATCTGCTGACACCTTGACCTTGACCAGCCTCCAGAACTGTGAGAAATAAACATCTGTGATGGGGAAGCTGGAATGGCTCAGTGGGTTAAGCTCTCGCTTTGCGGTCCCAGAGTCCGAGGATCAAATCCCGGCCCCGGCCCATGCAGACCCATATGCTGAACTGGGGTGTGCACCCCCAGTTCAGTTCTTTCTGGGGCCTATGCGGGAGGCTCCCACTCAGTTCCCACACCCCACGCCCACCTGTGGAGTGAAACTATATGTTAAACTAATGCTGTCAACTATGGAGACTGCTCTGGGCCCTCCCCCTTCTCTCCATCTCTCTCTGTCTGTCTCTCTGTCAAAAAACAATAAAAATAAATCTTAAAAAAAAAAAATTGTTGTGATGGTACTTTTCTACTCAGTTAGCACTTAGTGAGAGGCTGAATTACCTTCTCTTTCTTGGAATCATTTAATTCAGCTTA
>PVKE010001826.1:0-29332 GCA_004027555.1 Craseonycteris thonglongyai
AACTGGCTTCAAATTTCCTTCTTCTTGCTGGAGCCATGATGGGTTCTTTTCTACCAGCCATTTGTTGTACACCCACTAATCTTTTAGGCCGGGGTTATACAGTACTGTAGCTTCAGCTACACACAGAATGTTCTATTATGGTACCTTTTAACTCACTGTATGTGCCCTAATACTGTAGCATTGGCTACCTACAGAATGTCCTATAAAGGCACTGTACCTTTTAGCCCATTGGATGTGCTCTAATACAGTCAATTTAGCTACTATGCATGTGTCCTGATACAGCAGCTTTGGCTACACAGAACGTTCCTGTGCTGCAACTGTATGGACCACAGTGAGCCAATCACAACAAGCAAAGGTTCAAAGGTTATAATAGACCGCCTCTCTGACTCTGGCCAATCTGAGCAGGCTTTTTACTAGAACACAGTGTAGCTTCGGGTACAGAACATGTATAATGTGCATGCATAAAAAGCCTGCTTGGATTGGCTGAGTTAGAGAGGCGGTCCGAGCAACCTTGCAGTGATTGGTGCGGGATCGAGTTGGAAAATTCGTTTAGCGGCATATCAAGACGTTTTTCGGGATATACTCGGCGTATAAGACGACCCCCGATTTTCGGTTGACTTTTTTCGTTTCAAAAGTTGTCTTATACGCCGGAAAATACGGTATGCAGCCACGTGATGTGAAAAATAGAGGCATTTATGGCTGGATTTTTTTCTGGACAGCCCTCATATGTGTGTATGGGGGGGGACTCAGGGAGGAGGGGGTGAAATCCGGGCATTCAGGTAAGTCAAATATTCTGATGTAATAGTGGGCTGCCCTGTGGAACACACACAGAATTATACATTTTCCAAAAAAGAAGAAAACCCAATAGAATGTAGAAAAAATGATTAGTTCTATACTAGCCAAAAATATAGTATTCTTTTGGATCCTGTTGAACTTCAGTTATTTTTACCAACCCCAGGCATCATTCTGGTGCCTGATATTAGGGGGTAGGTGTGCTGGGTGGGGAAGGGGCACTATTTGGAAAAGTTCTTGAAGGAGATGGGGAGGGCATGGGACAAAGAGAAGAGGAGGAAGAGGAGTCCACAGTGGGGCTCCCGTGTGGAGGAGGTTTTGTCTGTGGAGACTGACTGCTTATGTTTTCCTGATTCTGTGCTGGTGAACTGTGGGAATTGAGAGATGGGAGGAACCAAACCACAGTGGGGTATACCCCCAAGGCTTGAGGGGTCCTTATACAAGGGCTTTCCAGCTGTAAGTGCCTCTGTTTTCATATTGCATGCCTGGATGCTTTGGGACAGCCCGTGCATCACTCCTCTGCTGATGGCTCAAGACGTTGCTCTTAGCCGTGGTAAGATGGCGGCACCCCCTTACTGGCTGTGAGGGAAACACAGGAGGTGAGACTAAGCCTCCTGAGTCAGATTCTGAGGTATTCTCTACAACAACTTGTTAGCTTTTTCTTTTTTCTTCAAGAAGTACTTTGTAATTTAGGTGCTTTGGAGAAGGCGACCTAGCAGGTGGCCATGTTCTGTGTAGGAAATGGCAGGTCTGGGGCGTAGGGGAGGGAGGGTGGAAGGGCACTGGCTCCTGTGTGTGGCTTTCATCAGGGTGGTCTGTCAGGCAGGTGCCCATGGAAGCCTAGGCAAGAGAGTCACAGACCTTCCTGCTCGTCCCGTGTCCACCCCCCACCACTGCTTGTATCCAAGGCCTGGACTTCTTCTCCCCTTCCTTTCATCTAAGGCGATATCTTCTGCCAAAATGTAAATATTTCTGAAGGGCCTACCTATTAAGCTCTCATCATGAAAACTTCAGGAGGGATGAGGTTATTAGAAAACTTCTCATGGGCTCAGGATGGGTGAGCGTTGAAAAGGCAGAGACAGAGGGGAAGGGTCCGCCTCTTGGGGCATGGGGAGGGGTGTTGGGGTGCTGTGGCTGGAGACTCAGGGCAACGTGGGGGAACTATGCTCACGGGAGGGGTCTGGGAGCGATTGTGTTTGCCCACTTAACAGTTTGGTTTAGAGGCCAGAGTGGTGAATGCTGTGTGAAGTCTTTATGAGCTGGGGCTCCCTTGGCCAAGGGAGAGTTAAAGATCCCAAAGGGGGAAGTTGGAAGTGAGCAGGGATGGAAGGTACACAAAAGCCAGGGCAGGGCAGGCTCATTAGCTCCCGCCTTTCCCTCCTGCCATCTGACCTGGTATTTGAGGTGACATTTAAAGCCATTGTACAGCTGTGGAGCCATGGTGGCCTGAATGCTTGCTGGAGCCCGTGGAGCGCTGAGGCGGATTTCTCAGCTTCCTGGCTGCCAGCTTCTCAGTCCCCGCTTTGGGGCCCTCTACTGGGCCTGGAGGGGAGGCGGGACTGCCCATGACCTTGCGGGAGACTCTAGTCTAATTCAGGACTCAGAACCCCTCCCAATCCCGACTCTTAGGGTGTGTGGGTGAGTTGGGGTACACCGTAGAATTCAACCCAAATAGTTAAATGATTTGAGTGAGTGCTGTGTGTAGGAGAGGAGAGCAGGGACAGAAACAGGTAGATGGGCATTCCAGAATCAGCTGGGGAGTTTGTTAAAAATGCAGGGCTCTGGGAGTGAGGCCTAGTGATCTGCATGGATAAGCAACCCTTGAAGGCGATTCTGCTGCCCATTAAACTTTGAGAGCCTCTGAGACAGAGAATGAACGAGGCTAGCTTGGAAAATGCCCCTTGGGAGAGGTGAACTTGAATTTCAGTGTGATAGGTGATACGTGTTGTAGATGCTGTCCTCAGGTGTGGGCCTAAGGAGCCTGTTCACCTGGGGACACCAGGCTATCATAGGAGAGACTGGCAGCTGTCCATCCCACCCCATGGATGTGTTGCTGTGAATGTGTTGCCAGAGGCTTCACTTCACCACTCGGGAGCTGATTGCCAAGAGGACAGAAGTGGTGTGTGCGGTGGCTGAGGATGGTGTCTGCTGGAGGGTTTGATCCGTGTTGCAAGGGCAGCGCAGCTCGAAGAGCAAAAGGGCAGCCTGGTGGAGCCCACTTCCTGGGGCGGGGCAGGGGGAGAACATCCTTGCAGCAGGCAGTCTTCACTCTGTCACACAGTCACTAGCAACTGTGCCACCTCCTGGGTGGCCTGTCCTCATTAGCCAGCTCCATGTGTCCGAGGAGCCAGCCAGAGCTGCTGCAGGAGCAGTGGTCATTGTCCCAGAAGCTGAGTGGGCAAGATCTGGGACTTGAGTGGCTCTCTCCTCCCTCCATGCGGCTTGCCTTCTGCTCCCTGCACTTCTGCGGGCTCCATCTGGTCAGGAACACAGTGTTTCTATGTTGGGGTGGGTGGAGAGAGGGAGAAAGAACAGCATCAAGTGAAGGAGAAGGAACAGGGAGGCGAAGGGAACACATCTGTGCTGTGGCATCCAGTCACTGGTGATTGTCCAGATGGGCACTGGTCAGCTGGATGGGATGCTGCTGGCCAGGGGACACGGCTTGTCCCTGGAGAACATGTCCCTGTAGCCAGCTGGGTGGGCAGCATGAACCATGCCAGCGGCAGTGGCTGCTCTGACCATGGTGAAGGAAGGAGCTCCTGCAGAAGCATTGTTGAAGACCAAACAATAACAACAACAAAAATCAAATAAAGCTTTTTCCTGGCCAATAGCCCATTCTTTCTAATTGCACTGCAGCTAAATGGCAACTCTGACAGTCTCTTGGAACATTTTATGCAACTTCTGGAGGGGCTGCTTTTAAAGTAAGGCTTATGAGGCTCTGTGGGCGTGGGAGAAATGAGCAGTGGTAGGCTGGCGAACTCCAAGGAACCCAGCTTGATGGGTTGAAGCCAGTCTTCCCTAAAATTCCTTACTGAATAGGTCACCCTGGGCCTGACCCTACAGGTGTGCTTATGTTCTTAGGTTCACAGCTTGTCAGGGAAGTGCTTGCACCCATGCTTTTCTTTAAAATCTGTATTCTCTCTCTCTCTTTGAAAATGAGGCTGTGCGGAGTGTTTTGCCCTCGGTTACCAGAAGGATGGGATTAGGGCCAGCTTCTTTTTCCAGGGCCAAGAATGGGACGTGGAATAGGAGTATTAGCACCATCCGAGTACTCTAGTTTACAGTGTCCACATCACTGGAACTTTCTGTCTTACAGTCTGACACTTAAAAAACCACCGTCCCTCTCTGTCTAGGTCTCCTGCATGGTGGGAGCCCTGGGTACACCCTTCCCAGTTCAGATTTCTCCTGAGTTGTGTTACAGCAGCGGTGCCCAACCTTTTTGGTACCAGGGACCCATTTTGTTGAAGACAGTTTTTCCATGGACCGGGGGTGGGGGATGGTTTCAGGGTGATTCAAGCACATTACACTTACTGTGCACTTTATTTCTATTATTATTACATTGTACTATATGATGAAATAACTATCCAACTCACCACAATGCAGAATCAGTGGGAGCCGTGAGCTTGTTTTCCTGCAACTAGATGGTCTCATCTAGGGGTGACAGGAGACAGTGATACCTGAAGTGTGTTGCTTATGTCCAGTCTGCTTCATAATCTCATTTTGGTTGCTGTCACTGCAGAAAACCCTGCTCCACAAAGACAGGATGCTGGAAATGGAAGTAAGCTTTTCAGAGCTTTTGTGCCAATCTCAGGATATTCTGCCTTGACTTTAATCCAGAACGTATAGAGATTTGAAGTTGCCTCAAACATACTTTTAAGGCCAGTGTCATTTGCGATCTCAAACACTTGACACTCTTCTAGCATGGACACAGTTGATTCACCCGGTTTATTCACAAATGGGTCACAGATCCATTCCTTCCCTGTTTGGAGGTCTTTTGTGGTTGGGAAGTAATGCTCAAACTCCTTTGAAAGCTGAGCTAGGTGATTACTCACCAGCTGGGAGGAAGAAGGCCCTGGCTCAGTCTCTCTCAAAATCTCTACTAATGTTTGAAACGTCAAAAACCACAATGTTCACTCATCACCCTCATAATTCCGGTTTGGCTTTGAACGAAGCTACTCCATCGGACAACTTGAACACAGTTGTCATTCTCCCCTGAAGTGACAGATTAAGTTTGTTCAGCAGGTTGAATATATCACACAACTAATCAAGTTTTGAGGCCCATTCTGTGTTGCTGAAATGTGCTACCAGTGGTGCCTGTTTTTCTAAAAGAAATCTCTAGAACGGCTCTAGTAACTAAAATAAAATACTCTGGTCAGTGATCTACCTTTAGAAGGCATCTCACTTCTGTGTAGAAGAGAAGACGTGTGTGTTCTGCGTCCGTCTCCTCACAGAGCTGCTTGAACAGATGTGAGTTAAGTGCATGCACTTTCATGTGGTTGATCATTTTAATCACATTCTGTAAAACGTTTTTAAGTTCAGGTGACATTTCTCAGCTAGTCAGCATTTCTCTGTGGATGACACTGTGTATAGACTCACATTCAGAAGTGACTTCTTTGACATAAGTAGTGAAACTAGAAAGCTGATGGCCCCTCTGTCGGTGCATATACCGACACAAAATGACCAATTCAGTTTTTCCTGATACGTAATCATTCAGAGACGAATGGTTCAGCAGCTGTGGTGTTCGTTTTCAACAAAAGTGCACGTAACATAGCCTCATGCACATCCTCTTGAAAAACATACGACACAGGAACAAGCATTGTTGCCTTGTCAACATTGGTAGACTCGTCAACCTGAGTTGTGTACCACAGTGACTCATTAATCCTCTCTAACAGTTGTGCCTGAGATCCTCTGCTGTTTCATCAGTTCATCTAGTTATGGTGCTGGCTGGAAAAGGAACAACTGCCACCTTTTGAACTGATGCCTCTCCTAAATGTTCACGGCAAACATCCTTAGTGACAGGCAGGATTAACTCTTCACTAATAGTAAAGGGCTTCTTAGCCTTAGCAATGCAGTTAGCCGCTAAGAACGATGCTCTCAGTGCAGAGACATTTGATGACGGGGTAGCCTTCAATAATTGCTTCTGTTCTTTGTGTTCATATTTTTTTTCTTATGAAAAACTCCAAAGGCTTGTCCTTTAATGCAGGGTGCTTGGTCTCCATGGGCAAAAGTCATTTTGAGGTTTCATGGCTTCACTGGGAAGCCAGCCACCACATATTACATAAGTGGGCTTGGAGAATGTGAATCACCTGTTGCAATGAACTCCTAACTTAAGTAGGACTCTTGGTATTTTCATTTAAGTGCAGCTTTCTTTTTGTTGGTAGTCTTAGAGTCTTCTTTTGTCTCATCGTTGGTCTGTCTCCCTTTTCAAAGAAGCTCTCCAATGACATTTGTTTTATACTCATTTTAGCTAAGGTTAGCTTGTGGGCTTACCAAAACTGTGACTGAGACAAGTGTGGGAAAGAGGTACGGATAGAAGTGGTAAATAAAATAATGGGCAGACCATGTGTGGACTAAAATAAGTGTCAGATTCTGACATAAAGCCTGCCACCAGATGCAGATGTATAAGTGAAGTACATCAACTCACTTGCCACTATAAAGCCTGCCACCGGATGCAGCTTATTACTTGCCACTCATTGATAGGGTTTTGATATGAGTCTGCAAGCAATTCATTTATTATGGTCTCTGTACAGTCAAACTTCTCTGCTCATGTTAATCTGCATTTGCAGCCGCTCCCCAGCTCTAGAATCACTGCCTCAGCTCCACCTCAGATCATTAGGTGTTAGATTCTCATAAGGAACGTGAAACCTAGATCCCTCACATATGCAGTTCCCAATAGTTTGCGTTCCTATGAGAATCTAATGCCACCACTGACCTGACAGGAAGTGGAGCTCAGGCAGTAATGCGAGTGATAGGGAGTGGCTGTAAGTACAGATGAAGCGTCACTCTCCTCTGCTCACCTCTTGCTGTGTGGTCTGGTTCCTAACAGGCCATGGACTGGTGCAGGTCTGTGGCCGGGGGTTGGGGACCCCTGTGTTAGAGAAAGCCACTTTGGGCATTCTTATTTGGAGATGCTCTCCCTCGGCAGCCACAAGCCAGGAGCCAAAGAAGAAGACAAAAGGTGGTTAGTAAGTGGCCACATGCAGGCTGAGTACTCAGCTGTGCCCATGGCATGTGAGCACTGCCCTGGAGATCCTATCCTGCTCACCATGAGGGCTTCCTTCTCTCCGCAAAAGATGTCACAGTTCCTCAGAGGACAAGCCAGAACCCCAGCAACTCTCTTTGGGAGGAGACAGATGGCACCTATTTCTTTCGTAGCCCAGCCATTTGACCATAAGCAAGTTATTTAACCTCTGGGAACATGGGCTTTCTCTCCTGGAGACTGGGGAAAGTGACTCCTGTTCTACCGACCTTGCAGGGCTGTTAGTAGGCCCAACACTGGTGAAGGATGTGGAAATACTGTGTGAGCTAAAACATTCGGATTGCACCTCGATGATGGGTCTTTTCATTCATGAGGGAAGGGGGAGCGTATGGGTCAGTCCACCACTTTCTGGAGAGAGAGGAACAGGGGTTTGCATTCTGTGTTAACTACATGCTGGGGTCCTGTTCGTTTACGGTTATCATCAAGTACTGCACAAATCCTGAGAGGTAGCTTCTGGGCAATGGTGTCTGTTTGCCCCCATGCTGTTCTTTAAGAAGGAGCCATGCTACCATCAGTGGGGGTTCTGGGGCAAAGCAGGCTGGTGGAGACTGTGGCTCTGCTTGCTTTTGCCCCCTGCCCCCTGCCACGCCTCCTTCCCAGGCTGAGTTCTGCCAGAATCTGCGGCCTGCCTCATCTTGGAGGCTAGGTTCCCAGGAAGAGCTGACGCTGAGAGAGGTCTGCTTCCGCCAGCTGCCCGATGGCGATCAGGAGGCCTAGGTGACAGCATTTCTGTCAGGACAGTGAGAGGATGTTGCTGGCGTGGGCTGGGCTGGAACAAAAGCTGTGATGAATGTGTACATGGCTGCTGGGCTGTTTTTAGGCTTGGAGTCCAAGGTTGTCCCAGGCCTGGGGTCCCCTTGGGTTTCATATCTGTGAGTAGCACTCCCAGTCACCAGGGCACAGCCTCACCATGTGGGTGGGCAATCCACTATGAAATGGGTCCCCAGCAGGGCAAGGACACGGTGCCTGTCATCCTTCCGTAGGCCTGAGGCAGTGCCCAGGGACTGAGGCCCCACGCCATTCCTTTCTTAGCCATAAAATGAAATCATGTTTTATGGGCACCCAGACTCACTCTTCATTCATCCAGTTAGGAAATACTTGAGCACTTGCAAAGTGTGAGGCACTGTATGAGGATACAACAGTGCTTACACAGTAGATCCTATCTTCGTGGAGTTTAAGGTCCAATAAGGGAGCCAAGTCCTGTGTAAAGGAGAAAGTGCAGTGAGTGTAGAGTGGGGGAGACTGGAAGGCTCCTTGGATTTTGTGCTGTTGGAGTTAAACATAGAAGGTTCTGGAGGATGTGGCCATGATGAAGTCAGGGACTTGGGAGGGCATCCTGTTGGCTGGAAGAGCAGGAGCAAAGGCAGAGAGGTAGGAACCCCGGGGCTGTGTGGACACGTGGGAACTAGAATCGGGCATGGGGGTGGGGGGATGGAGGCAAAGGAGAGATAGTCACTTGAGCACCACTGCCTGCCAAGAAAGGCTACATTCTTCCTTTCCCTGGAGCCTCAATAGTGAGGCAACTGCTCTCCTCTCCAGCTGACAGAGGAGGAAGCCGGGGCTTAGGAAGCTGGAAGTAACTTGATCAAGGCCAGACAACCATTAAGTGGTAGCAGGGTTTGAACCCATTACTGTGCAGCTCCAGAGCCTATGCTGTGTCCACTATAACAGAGGATCCACAAAGGGACATGGAGGGAAATGGTTTATGCGACCTTTTTCTGATCGCAAGGGTTTAGCAGTCTTGGGTAGGGAGTGCCTGTGGTCCCCTCAGAACAAAGAAGTTGGACTCTGGGTCTTCTGGGCTGGACTTAGAGTCCAGGATGGTTGAGTTACTGGCTTTCCACCCCCATCCTATTAGGGAGCCACAGGCCTCTGTTGTGGGAGGCAAGGGGAAGCCAGGATGGCAGACAATCCTGGCATGAAATTCAGGACTTGGCCTTGACTGTGGATTTTCAGTCCCAAGACCACCTCGAACCTACCGTCTATGTGGAAGCCGTTCCTGGCTCCCGCCCCACATCTCTGACCTCCCCCTTGGGCCCCAGCAGGCTCTGTCTGCACAAGGCAGCGGTGCTCTGCTCTTGTGCCGTTGTTGCTGTGAAACGGGCTCCCGGCACAGTCAGCCTGTGTGTGGGAGGACTGCCGGTTGTCTTCGCAGGCAGGCATTTGCTCAGAGCAGGCTGCGTGCGAGCCCAGCGTCAGAAATTCCGGCCTCCTCGAGACAGTGGCGGCGGAACTGGGTTCTGCGCAGGGCACTGGCCGTGAAGGATGAGTTCAGGGTGGGATGACGGACCGCTTCTGGGACCAGTGGTATCTCTGGTATGTCCGCCTGCTCCGGCTGCTGGACCGAGGTATTCTGAGTGAGTGAGTGTGCGTGTGTCTGTGTGTAAGGGAGAGAGAGACAGGCAGACACACAGAGACACAGAAAGAAACACACACAGTGAGAAAGACAGCAGAGAGAGGCACAGAGATCCAGAAGGGAGAAAAGGGCGTGAGACAGAGGGGAGAAGCCAGCCCATGGGAAGTAAAGAAAGGCTGTTTTTCAAGGGAGAGTTGTCACCCAGCTGGGAATCATTTGGGGAACATCTGCATATCAAGATCTCTTTGCTTGCTCAGTCCTGTAGTCAGAGAGACAGGCGCTGTCCTGCAGGGCCCTCCATAGAGCAGTCGGAGAAGCAGTGCAGCAAAGAGGACAGTCCCTGCAGCGTGAAGCTAAGGGCACACAATGTGGGCTCACATCTCAGCTCACCTGCTCAGCAGCTCTGAGGCCTCAGGCTGATTCATGTGACCTTTCTGAGCGTGTTTGACCATCTGTCAATGGGTATGGTAACACCTGTCTGCTGGGGTTCGTACCTGCACAACAGACATGATATCTGCTGCACAGTAGGTGCTTTGTAAAGGCGCTTTTCCTCCTCGCATGCTTCAGCATTGTGGGGCTTCTAGCACCTGTCCAGAAGACAGCTCCCTTTGTGGATCATCGGTAGGTAGAGCCGTACAGAATTGACAGTTAGGGGAAAGGGAAGGGAAAGTCTGCTTTATTCCTCAGGTTAATCTGACCGTAATACACTCCACCATAAAAGATTGAGGTGATTTAAACCTCCTGTTAATGTGATGCAAATCTAGACATGGCACTATAAGGAGATGCCACTTTGAACTGGGTTTGAGTAATTGATTTAAAAAAATATTTTGTGTTATTCTTAAAAAGCTTTGTCTCCTTTAAGATGTTTTGATGAGAATGAGAGCAAACCCGAGATGGAAAAGATGGTGCTAGGGAAGCCCTGCTACACTCCCTGGTGGGTGTTTATCTCCATTGGGAACAGTATTCAGCATGCCAGGAAGTCAATAGCAGGTGGAAGCAGAGAGCTGCACAGAGCAGGTGAACCAGGCAGGGCTCTTATCCCGGAGAAATCAAAGATGGAGGAAACCAAACCAACATGCAAACAGCAGTCTGTCACTGAGAAACAGGCCAGTGGGAGCTCTGGCTTGAGATGAGAGTGTTAGGAAGAGAGCCAGAATTTCTTAGTGATGATCATAGACTGGGGGAAGGGACAGGAGACCACAGGTGTGAATTCCTCCATATCTGTGTGACCTCAGGCAAGTTACTTACTTAACCTCTCTCCCCCCACTTTCCTTCATTGTAAAGGGGAAGATGAAAACAGTGGCGCCAACTCAGAGGGTTGCTGTAGGGGTTAGGTGAAATACTGATCTCAGTGCCCGGCATGAAGACAGTGTTCCTTAAATGTGAGTTTCCATGACCAAGACAGTACTCACTCTCCTATAGACATCTTAGGGAAGGCAGCAACAGGCGGAATGTAATAAACAGGAGCTGAGAAAAGTCCAGTTAAGAATTGCTGGAGACTTAGAGACAATTTGTACTTACGTGAATTAAAACAAGATCCAAACTAACATGATGCTAATTATAAGAGGAAACTAGATGTTGATGTATAAGCTATGCTACTAATAATTGTTATATATTTTACAAAATGCATAAATCCATGAATTGTAAACTTAGGTTTACCGGTAAGTTTTGACTCCTTTGCTTTCCTAGTGCTCTTGAATAAATGATTTAGCCTCAGTTTGTCAATCTGAAAAATGGGAACATTGGTAAAGCTGCCTATATTATAGCATTTTGGGGAAACTCATGCATCAGTGCATGTAAAGGTGTCAGGCATTCTTAGAAGTGTCATGTTAATGAATTTATAGATGAATGGATTAACCTGTCCCCCTTGGAAAGCTGAATTGTATTTTTCCAATTTGTCATCATGTATGGCTGTGATTGGAGAGTGTATGGTTTTTTATAAACTGTCTTTGTTTTTTGTTTGATGTGAGGCTTTATACTAGCAGCATCTGACTGTGTAGGGCGGGGGTGGCGAACCTATGGCACGCGTGCCCAAAGTGGCACGCGGAGCAATTATTTCGGCACGCGGAATTATTGTTTTTTGTTATAAAAACATCCTATGCCTCTTATAGACATAAAAATAATCGATACCTCTATCTCACTCGATGGGTTGGCATGCGAGTTGAGTGAGTATACTCTTATTTCATAAACTTTGGCACTCAATCGCCACAAGGTTTGCCACCCCTGGTGTAGGGCAACTTGTTTCCAGGCTTTTTGGGTGTTGTGTGTTATGTTACACGGTTCTGGTTAACGAGTGTCACAGTATTACATGTACACATGAATGTGTGCAGATCCATATCCATGTGGTAGCAGAATATTTGGATGAGGCAGCTTCCCTCCAGTAACTAATGTTAGCTAGCCTTGTATAGACAATGACAGGCCTTAACATGGCATGCTAGATTGAGCTCGCTTGTGGGAGATGCTCAATAAATAGTTGCTGAGTGGATGGATGAATGATGAATCCGTCCTTCTGGGCAGTGAACAAAATTCTTTTCGATCTCTCTTTAGTGTAACAGAATTTAGCTCCTTTCCTCTGTTTTAGGATTTTGTGCTATTTCATCCTGATGTTGTCATGCCTCATGTCATCTTGAAAGTAACAGAACTCAAGAAAGTGAAGAGGGAATCAGAAATGAGAAGTGGGAAATGATGAGTTTAGCTCAGGAAGCTGAACTAATCGGCAAGCTGTGTGCCAGCCAGCCTGAGTCATTCTCTTGGCTGTGACTAGGGGAGAAATGAATCTGAGGTTTGACACACCTGGGAAGAGGAGGAAACATTACAGAGCAGAAATAAACTTGACTAAGAGATGACAATGTGTGCTTGGTGAAGGCAGACTAATGGGTTGTCTCCCCCCATCATTGGTTATGACAGGGAAGGATTTTAAAAAGGGGTGTTGTTTTCTTGGGCTGTACTTAACTATATGTAAGGATTCATATAATAATTAACCGTCAGCTTGCTCAGACCTGGTTATTTTGATGATTTGTCTCATTAATAGCAGATGATGATTTTACCGTGTTACTGGGCATTCTCCACTTTGCTGATTGTGTTCTGTGCTTACAGGCAGACGGTGATGAGGAGGTGGTTCCTATGGTGGGGCCTGTCCTTGGAAAGAAAGGAGCTCAGACAGATATGAAGCATGAGTGGAATAGGAGAGAACTAGCATAGCTTTGTGTTGAGTTTTGACATATCCTTGGGGACCTAACAAGTAAGGTGGGGGTTTATATCCCTTTTTTAACATTTTTCTTTTTGTTTGAGTGAAAGGAGGAAAGTGAAAAGACGGATGTTCTTGAATAACGAAGTGTCAGACAGCATTTCCCTGTGTGTGGGAATGTGTACCACTAGTAGTCCATGGCATGATCTCTAGGCGGTTTACAGTGGTTCTCTTGCGATTCACTGCCTGGCATTGTGCAAAGGACACTCGGTTCTGCCCGGTGTTTGCTTCTGCTGCACTGCTCCCTCCCCTTGCCACCTATTGCCCCATCCCATCCAGTGCTGGCCTTCCTTAGCCCCACCTACTCCTCAGATCTCTCATTCCCACCTCCTGCCTCCTTTTTCCTCACCACCAGCCCTATCTGGGCCTCACTCTGCCCTGCCTTGTCTCTGGTCCCAGATGTCTGCCTCCTTCAGCCTCCCTGCTGCCTCAGCCCATTTTCTCTGCCCCTCAGGCTCCTGTAAAGGCATAGCCCCATGCACCTGTACCCGCATTCCCTGGCACTCCTCTAGTATTCTCTAACTGCCACGCTTCCATCCCTTCATATCCCATCTGCCTGGGCCAACTTTGCCTGTGGATCCCAGGCTTCCCTCCCTGGGCCTGCCCCTTCCTCACGCTCCTGACTTTTAGCTCGGATGCTTTGTCCTCAGGAGCCACTGTCTTCTCCTCTTTTGCTTCTGCCTTTTTGTGTCACCTGGCTATTACCCCCAGTCCACTAGTTACTTTTAAAAATAAATTTAAAGAATGGAGTTGATTTTCAAAACATCATCAAGGAAATAACTGTAGGAGTTATGTGGATAAGGTGAAATGGAGACAGAGTACAAAAATGGCTGATGTGTGGAAACCTTAAGATATGCTGAATTTAAAACATACGCTTTAGGCTGCTCATTTCTTCTTGGTCCTTTGTCTGCATTCCTGCAGCTACCACAAATTGCTTTGGATTCTGGACCAGAAACCAACTGGTTCTCATCCTTGGACGTACATTAGAATCATCTGGAAGCTCTCAGACAGCACAATGTCCAGTTCCTCCCTTCCCAGCCACCCTCCCCCCACCAGCCAATTCCATTAGAATCACTGGACACTGGTATGTTTAAAGAGTGCTGCAGGTGACTCTAATGGCAGCCAAGGTTGACAAATGCTCATTGTTATCCTTTAATATGGACGAGTAAAAGCAAAAATGACTCTTCCGCAAAATCAAATAAATGAGACAATCAGTCATTAAATAACAATAGTAAACACAGGAGTAAATGTAGGAATGTATTAATACCAAGGAACAACATTTAAAAGAACACAATCCTTTGGGTATAATCCATAAAACTTTCTTCAGAAACTTCACCTACAACCATTTTTTGTTTTTTTATCACTATGTAACTTTTCCTCATATTCCCGGGAAAAAGGTTACCTGTGTCCCAGGGTGTTGTCTGGCCTCATCTTGCTTTGCATTTGTGACTCTGTTCTGGCTGCTGAGGGCTCTGCAGACCGGATAGCTATTCGTCACTGTAGAAGTAAAACAAACAAACAAACGAGCTTGACACCCTTTCTTACTTGCTTGGGCTAACCCCACTAGGTGGCCACTGCCTGTGTTCAGCTACAGTTAGAGAAAGAAAAATTCCTTCTCTCTTCTGGATAGGTGGGTGGCGAGGACAGTAACTTTCCTCGGGCCTTCATAGGGTGGGCTCTTCTTCAGCCAGGAATCTCCTGTGTTTCTCATTCAAGTTCACCTCTCCTTCCTCTCTCTGTGCCTCAACCTTTGACTCTCCCACATTCTAATCCAAGGATTTACTCTGCCCAGGTGCAGCAGAGGGTCAACAGGCAGCTGGGGGTCAAGGGGCAGCTGAGCCTTCCTGGTTGTGGCTCTCAGAGTGCCCTGGTGTTTGGTCTCATCCTTCCCGTGCCTGCAGCCCTCGTCCTGGGCCCCAGCTTCCCATCACTGACTGATGCCGTCTTTGGCTTGATTGCTGCTCAGTTACCTGCCCAGAGCAGGCCTCTGACTGGGTCAGACTTGGTATCTTTGCTTAGCCCATCTTAGGCCAGGTTCTAGCCTGCCACAGACTACCAACCTGGAGACCCGCCTTGGTGTGCCCCGTTCTGCTCTTGTTAGCTGTTGCATATGTGTGCCCAGCACGATGTGTAGCTTCTTTGCACCAACCTTGATGACTTGTTCCTCCTGTCCTATGGTCAGTGGGAAAAGGTAGAGAAAAGCACACAGCATGTGTATGAAAAGTGCACTGCTGGTTCTCCTGTGCTGGGAATTTTCTAATTTGAGGAGGTTAGGTTGTAATCACCTTCCCATTTGAGCTGGATTTTCATATCCTACACAAAGAAGTTACTTTAGCTTAGCTTTCTAAATCACAAATAAATGTCGCTTATACCGGTAGTTAGTTAACTGGCTTTTGACACAAGACTACTTTCCTAAAGGAACCTCTTGTCCAATAAGCAGGTTAAACACAGCTTGACACACCATCCCAGAACAGTTCCTTTTGCTCCACACCTGAGTCTCCCCAGAAAGCTTCATATTTTTTGTGCTTCCACTTGAAATGCCCCAAGTCCCCCTTTCTTCCGGTCAATCCACATCCTTCCCCTCCCAAACTTCGAAATCACCATGTCCTCCAGAAAAAGCTTCTCTGATTTCATCGTGTCTGGTTCTGTTGGGAGGCACATGGGCACTTCGGTACAAGGCCATTTCCGTGACTCACACTGTGTTCCTGTGGGTAGTAATAAGACACGCCTCGTGCGGTTGTGAGCATGGAGTGAGTTAATATGTGTGGTTAGTGCCTGGAGCAGTGATGCTCAGTAAGTATGTGCTGGCCTCTCCCATTTCTGTTGCTTTGAAGAGCTTAGTTGCTTCTAGGGGGTCCTTTCTCTCCACTGGTAGTAGAGTTGCCCCAAGGGCAGGTTCTTGTCCTACCATGCCTTTGTATTCTCATCCAGACATCTAGTTCAAGGATGTATTCTAATGGGAAACCCAGTAAATAACTGTGCTAACAGAGTATTTGAACTCTGCAGGGAATGAAGAGAAGGGACTCATTATCATGGAATGTCTCAGAAGGAAAAACAGAGAACTGTAATGACTTTGGCAATTCCAATATCTTATCTTACCCCCTTTGGTCCTGGCTTTGTCTCTCTGAGGTAGGTTACTTTTGTTCCCATTTCCCACATAGGAAACAGGCTTGTGGAGGTTAAATATGCTAAAGCCACAAAACTGCTGAGAAGAGTCAAGGCCCAGGAGCCCTGACTGCTTTGAGTAAGGAGTTCTGTATCTGCTGTCTTACAGGTGGAGAGACCCCCATCCTGTCTCTAGCATGCGTGTTAAGCTGGGTGTCTGCCCCTCGCGTCTGTGAGCAGAAGTGGAGTATAGCACTGGGATGTCTTGTCTGTGGTGTGAGATCACTAGACAAGATAGATTGAGGCCGTGTCCTGGGGGAAGGACACCGATAGCTGCTCTGTGAGGTCCTGGTGTGCTGTTTCCAGCCAGTGGGGTGGAGGTTACTGCCACGTGAGAAGAGGAAAGCAGCACTTCCCGGGAGTGCCTGGCCTCGCAGGGCCTGCTCTTCTGTGGGAGCACATTCAGTGACTGCTTAGAGCCGAGGAGCAGTGGGGCCGCCGTGTCCCAGGGTGGCCAGAAAGCCGACCAGATTCCCAGTGTGAGGGGTTTGCTGTTCACCGTGCGGATGGAGGTGGCTTGTTATCAAAGACACTGCCAAGGCAATAAATAGTTTGTTATTATTAGAGGCGGCAGTAATAGTATCCATTAAGGGCCCAGGCATAGCAGGGAGTATTTAGGGATAGGAAATAGGATTCCTTCTCTCAAGGAGCCCACGATTCAAACTCCTAAAAGATCAAGAACTAGCAGTAACCTCTCTGAGTTTCTGTTGGCCTCACTATTAACTAATAGATTACTTATAAGGATCCCTTCTTAGTTTCATGGTTCTATGTGGGCAATACCTGCAAAATAGTATTCCTACAATACCTACAATATATCTGTGTGAGTCCTCATCCTCAAGATATTATTCTATGTTGAATTGCTAAACTAGTGCTATGAATTCACAAGAGGGAGAAATATTTGGGTCTGAATGAACGAGGCTCACTTATTGAACAAATATCTTCTAAGACCTGCTATTAATATATGCTTTGTCTGATTCAACAATGCTGAAGAAGACAGCGTCCTTGTCTTCATGAGTCTAGTGGGGAAAATAGACAATGTCAAATAACACAGTAAAAAGCACAGTGGCAAGTAGAATAAAAAGGACAGAACTGAATTAAGCTCTAGTAGTTCTTAATGATGAGGATGGAAGTCAAAATGTACAGGCTGCCTGGAGTGTCTGAGTTGTAAGAGTTAAGTTTGAAGAGATAGGTTGGGGCCACCTTGTGAAGATTCTTGCTTGCATGTCAGGCTAAAGGCAAATGATGGCAGGGTAGTAGCTTTCAATGTAAAAAATATATACTGAACAATTCCCACATACCAGGCAACAGACTAGGTGCTGGGAATACAAAGAAGCATAACATGGTATATAACATGGCATAATCCAATGCCCAATTCCGTCATGCATTTGAAGTGTGTCTGTCTTTCTAGAGAGCAGCTGGGGTAGGAGATGTGTGATTTTGAGTCATATGCATAAAAGTGATAGTGAAATTGTTATTAGCTCAGGGAAGACAGTATAGGGGAAATGTGACTAGTATAGACTGATCTTAGGAAGTTTGGACATGAGGTGACAGAATCAAACAGTTGGGAAGAATATACCTAAGGGTAGCAGGAGAGCCAGGTTATAATAAATTCATGGGACTAGAGGAGAAGGGACAGTCAGGGGTTCCCATCTGAAGGGAGATAGGGCAATATTGAGGGGTTTGGTGACAGAAGCCATTGGTGACTACTCACAGCATTGTTTCAGCAGCCTTGGTGAGGAGAAGAAACCAGATTGTGGTGGTAGGAGGTGGTGGGGATGAGGCAGCAGCAAGCACATATTGTTTGTTTGAGAAATATGTCAGAAAAGGCAAGGTAGAAATAGAATAGTGGTTAGTGGGATATTAGGGTCAGTTGATGGTTTTGTTAAAGAAGGGAGGCCTGAATGTATTTGAGGATGGGAGAGTGAGCCAACGACAGAGAGAATTTTGAAAATGTTGAACAGAAATGGATTTATTAATCCATTCAATACATATTAATTGACAGGGAGCCGGTATGGCTCAGTAGGTTGAGTGCTCCCATTGCAGTGCTGGGGTCTAAGGATCGTCCCGGCCCCAGCCCCGGCCCTGACCCCTTGCAGACTCATATACTTAACTGGGGTGGTGCTTCCCATCCCAGTTCAGTTCCTGCCCTGATGAGCTTCCCATGTGGGAGGCCCCAGGCTTGCAGGGATGTGCCCTCCTGTACAGGAGACCCCCTGCCTGGTTCTTGCCCTGCACTGCCTAGTGCCCACCTGTGGAATGAAACTCTGTGGAAAACTAATGGTGCAACTATGGAGCCTACTCTGGGCCTTCCCCCTTCTCTCTGTCCTCTCTATCTCTCAAAAGCAGTAAAAGAAATCTTAAAAAAAAAAAATCATAGAGCACCAACAGTGTTCCAGGCACTATGCTATTTTCTGGGGATACCGCATGAATAAGGTATGAAGTTTACATTGTAGAGAGTGAAGCAGGTGAAGCACACATCAAACAACAGTTGAATTTATAGTAAGCGCTTGTGATAAGTGCTGCAAAGTGTAGCAGTGACCTGGAGGAGGTAGGGATGGGTTGACTAAAGAGTGCAGATGGAAGTGGTAGACTGGAGCAGGGAGAATGCTTCCTCTCTGTTGGAAGGAAGGAAGAAGGGAGTGCTTAGAGAGCTATTTCTAAGTAGAAAGAAGGAAAAATGAGGAAATGCAGTTCAAATGGCCTTGATGTTCTTAAGCAAAAGAGTACGCAATGTCATGGGCTGAGACTGGAGAGGCTGGGATAGTTCATGATTTAGGATAGGGCCTTAACTGCTTCAGCCCAGCCTCCAACAACCCTGTCATGTAGGACATGGTCTTCTCATCATACAGGTGAGATAACTGAGGGGATTCAGCGAGGACCCCCATAGACCCATAATTAAAGGCAAGGGGGGAGTTCTGTCACCTGGACACTCTGCCATTCAGCGGCTCAGTGGGGACTGTTAATGAGTGGGGAACCACAAACCTGTCAGTACAAAATCAAGCGGTCAGTCCCTTCTCCCTCCTCTTACACAAAACCCTGCTGTGCCCCGTGGGAAGCCCTTGGAAAGGAGATGACATCTGTACATGGACTGTGTTAAAAACTGATAAATCAAGCCATCAGCACACATTTTCTATCCAGCACATTGTTTGAGTGATATTTGTATTTTTAAGGATTCAAATAGAGCAAGGGAAAGGGCATTCAGGGTGAGAGAAAATGCAGTGCAAACGCTCTAGTGATTCAGAGGGTAGGTGTAATCAGAGAAGGCTGGGGCTTTATCAGATACAAAGTAAATTCAAGAGATGGTGTTGGGTCAAATAAGATCAGTGGTAGGAAGAGGTTGGTTTTTTTTTTTTTCTCATTCCCTTCACCTCCATAACTATACCTGTAGCAAAAGCAGAAAGAGACAGAGTTGGACGAAACCTGTCATTTAAGAGATGAGGAAAGTGAGTTCAAAGAGGTGATTTCACTTTCTAAAGTCATTGGTGAGCCTACATATGAAGCCAGGGCACAAAGACTCCCAGTGGAGGCCTCTGGCCATTACATTTCCCTGGGGTTTCGTCTTCCCTCTGCCCCTTTAGCACGCTGAGCAGCCCTGTTGTAGTCACTGTGTGTGGAGGAATGGGCGGACTGGAGAATTCATGGGTTTGAAGGGCGTCTAGTTTAGATTTGGCTTTTTAAGGCTCCAGGCAATATTTCTAGGAAGCCCCAAAAGCAGGATTGTATTTCGTTAGCCATCCTCCCTTATTATCCTGAAAAACAGGCTGAGTCGAGTTGAAAGTGGCCCGTCCTGGCTCTCCTGGTCTGTTGCAGAATCACTCTGTAGAGAACCCAGCCCAGGGCAAAGGCAGAGGCGTGTCTTCCTTACAAACCCAGGCTGTGAGGGAGAGTTGGCACGGGGCTTTTAATCTACATTCATGCCAAATGAAATCTGTGAGATGGGATAATGAGCTCCATATTTTATAGACTATTTTAAGCCTGTCTCAAAATAAAGTACAGGGCGAGGGGTGGAGGAAGGACGTAAGTCTTGGAGACAAAATGCCATGGCTTACTCATCAGTGTTTTCATTTTAATGATCCCAACCTCAGTATAAGTCCCTCAGAGACACTGTAATGGAAACCACATTTTTTTTTTTTTCCTGCTGGAAGTTTCAGGATGAATACATCCAAATGCTTCCAGGCATAATTAAGGTTACAAACTCACATCCCCAGTAATACATAGACCTTTCACCCCAGGGGGTTCAGCTAGAAACAATGTGGTTGGAAAGCAGTTGAAATTATAGACATTCCCTCTGCCAATCTCTGGCCCACCACAGTTTCTTTTCTGGGCCTTCCCTCCCCATCCCATCCCCCCTACCTCTGTCCCTCTTCCCCTTAACCACTGCCTTATTCCTGGGAAGAAATAAACCAACACATAAATAAATAAGAGCCCTGCTGGTGACTGCTTCCCTGCCACAGGGAGAGAATTTCAAACAGAGGGGCCTGGACAGGGCTGGCAGAAGCAGGACATGTGTGGCAGGAAGGGCAGCCAAGGGAACCAGACAATAGACTTGGGGTTCTGGGAAGGGGGTGGGGGTACGTGTGTCATCAATAGGTTTAGGGGGGAGGTGAAGAGTGTTCTGAACATTACAGGCTGGAAAATCCACCTCATAGCAATGTTTTGAGGACCTAAGAGAACAAGGTGGCCCCTTCTGTGTTTGGACATGATAGGTTGAGTTCTCAGTTCATATCTCCTTTGCCTTGACATGCTTTCTGAATCTACAAAGAACAAAGTTAAGAAACTTGGCATGACCAGCTGGATTACGTGGGTTTATCCCCCCCTGCCCCCACCTCCTGTGCCCCTGTTAACCACATTTTGAACACCTGGAATATATAAGGTAGTGGGAACTCTTAGTGCACGTTTACAAACTCATTCTCCTGCCAGTTTTAGTCCAGTCTTGTCCACAGAGGGAAGGCTCTAGTTAGCACAATGAACAAAGGAAGGACTAGGATATTTACCCCTGGCTGCTTTGGTCCCATACTCAGCTCTCGAGGGTGGTGATTCTGGGATAGACCGTGATGAGACCCAGCTAAGGCACTCTGCTTGGCTCCTTACTGAGCAAACCACTGCTTTATTTCTCTTCTCACAACCCCCATCACCAAAGGGCAAATAGTCATGTTCATAATATCACCTTCAGGAAGATGTATTGATGAGCATGTCCTTGATTCATCTATCTAAAAGTATTAAATACCTCTCTGAGCCTCAGCTTCCTCATTTGAAGGATTAGGGTAATATTTATTTATAGTAGTCATAAAAGCCATTCACTAAACATTTCCAGCTCTCCACCTTCCAGATAAAATTATACTTCCCTACACCTTTGACCATGTGACTTGCTTGGGTCATCGAAATGTGAGTGAAGTGTTTCATTGCCAAATGGAAACTTTAAAAGCTGATAAACTATTTACTTCATTCTCCCACTGTTTCATCAATTGTAGAAGTTTTGTTGGGATAAAGCCTTCATCAGTTTGGGACCCTGAGTGACTATGAGATTAGCACTCTTCGGAACCATGCTGAGTATGTAGTATGAACAGAAATAATCATCTTTTCTGTTAGGCTACTGAGATATTGAGGTGTAGTCATAGCCTACCAAGCCTGCATTGACCAATACTACCTTATAGGGCTTTGTGGGGAATGACACAAGATTGAAATCTATATGCAGTGCATGCCAAATAGTAGACATACAATAAATGGTAGCTACTTTGGTTTTGCTATGAATATGATTTAGGTTGCGCCTGGCTGCAGGTAACTGAACTTCAACTCAAAATGGCTTAAATAATAACTATTTCTCCTCCTCTCTTCTGCTTCTTTTCCTGCTTCTCTTAGCAGTTTAGAAGTTGGGTTGTTAATTCAGAGGCTCGACATTATCACCAGATCAGATTCTGTCTTATTTAGTCTGCTTGGGTTCATTACATTTCTATAGATTGTTGCATATTATCTGTTTTGGAAAATCCTCAGCCATTTTCTCTGTTCTTTTTCTTCTCTTCTTTTGAGATACCAATTGATTGAAATTGAAATTTCTTGAATTACAATCATTTTTGAAGTTGATTGAAGGTAAAATTTTCCACAGCATCTTCTGTATTTATTATAATTACTTCTACATTTTTCATGATTTTTTTCTTTCCATGATGCATCTTAGATATTTTCCTCTGAATGATCTTCCAGTTTTTAATTCTCTATTCAACTGTGTATAATCTGCAATCAAATTTGTTCATTGACTTTTTAATTTCAAGTATTATATTTTTCAGTGCTAGAATGCCCACTTAATTATTTTTCAAATCACTTAAAAACTTTTATCTGTTTAATAAAAACAAAAAAACTTTTAAGCTTGTCTTCTGTATGAACATAGTAAGTATGTTTGCTTTATGTTCTCTGATAATTCTAATATCTGAAGCCTTTGTGTATCTGTGTCTGTAATCTGCTGCTTCTGATGGTTCTTGCTCATGGTGTCTTTTTTCCTTGTATTATCTTTGATTGTGTCCTGGTCATTATTTTTGAAAATATATTTTATGAGAATAAGTTGAAGCTTAGAACAGAAACCAGAGACCTGGGGATACTACTGTCCAGTTCCACCTGAACCCAAGTTGAATACTTGAAATTCCTTGGACATAAATTATAGGCAGCTGTGTTTCAAGTTTCCATCAAAGTGGGTTTGTTTATAGGTTACCTTTACTTGAAGATAAAGCCCTTACTAGGTGAAGCTCAGCTTAGAATGAGGCACTATTTATCAGATTCCCTTCCTTGAACAGGCTCTGAGCTTTAATTTTTACCTCCCTTCCCCATCCTGGCTGCCAAAAGCACAACTCAGCTTTGCCACTATTTCTTGTGGATTGACAAGTGCTGTCAGGGCAAAAGCTGCTTGGTGTTTTGGATTCTCACCCACTTCTAAGTTTTGGCCTCATAATTTTTGATCTTAGCTCTTTAATGCTTTTAAGTAGAGTTTTAAAAATTGTCTTCAGTGGGAGGGTTGGTCCAGTCTCACATAGCTGCTACAACTTCATTTGTCACACGAAGAACTAGTATACTGAAAACCTGTTTTTCATGTGTGTATTCATATAGGTCTTTTTAAGAGCAACAGAACCGTCCCAGATGTTCCTTGGGAGACTTTTCTTCATGTCTCAAAGGACATAATTTTACCACCAATTCCTAAATAAGTTACTAGAAAGGGAATTCAATTTCCATGATTGGTTTAACATAATTAACTCACCCTGTGGGGCTGGAAGGGTCTCCACCTCCCCTGAAGCATATGGATACTTGATTCCTGAACAAAATCTAGGTTCTATAAGCAAGAAAAAATGGGTAAGTGGTTCTTGGGCAGTCAGCCAACTGTATCTGTCATACTCTGTGCTCAGCTAGAGTTAAGGATTAAGAAGTGTAGGCATGTTTCTTGCCCTACTTGGGAATGTACATACTCCAAATGGTGCACAACTATATAAAGCTAAACTCTAATGGAAAAGATTTAGAAGTATCAGGGCCATGTTCCTTCAAAATACACTTTGTAACTTAAAGACTATAAAAATTTGAGATACCCTGTAATCAAAATGTAATACATTTATTTAATTAAAATTGTTCAAAAATAAATTTCTATAGTAGAAAGAAAGGCCTTATTGGAAACATTTTCACAAAATTTAAGTACAGATTTCTTTGTTAATGTATATTACATAAAAACTAATGTATCTGATGGAGTCATATGGCTTCATTGGGTGAGCTGGGTCCTTCCAGGTGTTCCTGGCAGAAGTGGACTGCAGCTTGCAGAAGAAAGATTCTACTAAGGCTTAAAAATTCTTAAAGACCTCAGGAACAGGGGTTGGAAGGCTGTCCTTGCTCTAATACATGAATACTTGCCCTCATTTCCTGGGAGCAGGGTTGGAGGGCACAGAGGTGAGGTATGAGGGTACCAAAGACAGCCTTTCCTGAGGGCTGGCTTGCTCCCTGCTTTGAAGAAACCCTATAGAGTTCATGTCTCTTTGAGACAAGAGGCCCCAGAAAGAGCGACATATTTATCCCCCACTGCTCCCGGTGAGCCCCTCCATAGTTCCCATCTGAGGAGAGTAGGTCCAATGCCTCTCCAGTGCCTTCCACAGGTTCAGGATGCATCTCCCTTCCTCTCTTTTCCATGTCTGTGGCTTGACCTCATCTTAGAAGTTTCCCTTGTCAGCCCATTACTTGCCACAGGTTGCTAGCTCTTGGAAGTCCCTCAGAGAAGATACTTGAAGAAAGTGTGCCAAGCGGGTTGAAAGCGTGCATGGGTGATATTTTTGGACATGAGCAGATGAGTACAGCTGGGTTTTTTGTTGTTGTTGTGGAGGCAGTTTCAAGTGGGGTGAAAGTGAGTTAAAAGTACACCTACCTACATGTAGGTTCTGTCCCTTTTTGTCACCTCCATGCTATTTCATCCTTTAACTGTACCAGTTAAAGCAATTGATTTGTATGACCAGGATCCTTTTAAAACCAAAGATCTCTCTTTCTCTCTCTCTCTCTCTCTCTCTCTCTCTCTCTCTCTCTCTCTCTCTCTCTCTCTTTCTCTTTCTCTCTCTCTCTGTCAAAAACAATAAAAAAAAAAAAGAAGAAAAGAAAAGGTTGAACGTGGGGAAGCCGGGATGGCTCAGTGGGTTAAGCGCTCACTTTACAGCGCCAGGGACCAAAGGATCGAATCCCGGCCCTGGCCCATGTGGGCCCATATACTGAACTGGGGAGTTCCCCCAGTACAGTTCTCTCTCTCTCTCTGTCTCTCTCTCTCTGTCAAAAAAAAAAAAAAATGAGGGAAGCTGGGATGGCTCAGTGGGTTAAGCGCTCACTTTGCAGCGCTGGGGACCGAGGATCGAATCCCAGCCCCGGCCTGTGCAGACCCATGTGTTGAACTGGGGAGCTCCCCCAGTTTGGTTCTCTCTCTGTCTCTGTATCTCTCTCTTTCTCTCTCTCTGTCAAAAACAATCAATCAATCAATCAATCAATCAATAAAACCAAAGAAAAACCCAAAACTTAATAAAGTTAGGAAGTATCAAGCCCAGTGGCCAGGCTTATTTTGCCGATTGAATTGCTTTTTAGCCAGTTTGTTGAAGGGTTCAGTGTGGAAGGCTTTGAAATCAAGATGGCTTGGTATTTAGCTCACAACGCCACCACCACTCACTACTTCCTAATATTGGACATGTCACTTTACCTTTCTAGGCCACAGGTTTCTCATTTATAAGATGCTGACAATATTAGTATGTGCATGGATTAAATCAAACTTGTCCATCCCATGCCTGTGGAGTGCATATGGCCCGGGATAGCTTTGAGCACACAAATTCGTAAACTTTCTTAAAACATTACAAGGTTTTTTGTTTTGTTTTGTTTGTGATTTATTTTTATTTATTTTTTTTAGCTCATCAGCTATCGTTAGTGTTAGTGTATTTTATGTGTGGCCCAAGACAATTCTTCTTCCAGTGTGGCCCAGGGAAGCCAAAAGGTTAGAGGTCCCTGGATTAAATGATGTTCCACATGTTAAAAGCTTAATAAATGTTAGCTATTAATTCTTAACCCATATTACCTAAAATCTAACTTTGGGATGTGAAGAGGATGGTGGAATAGTCCAAAGGCGAGCTGGGGCCTGGAAGCTTAGGCAGGTTTTGAAGGGGTGGGAGAATGTACCGTGAGTGGTGTGTACTGGGGCTTGGAACGAGGGCAACTGACACTTGGGTGTGTGAGTGGGAACCAGAGACCAACCTGCACTAATCTTGAAGTTTGGCCCAAGGCCCTGAGGGACAACTGCAGCCTCAGGTTGCCCTGTGCACCGCCTTGGGACTGGGATGTGTTTCCTGCAGGAGTCAGTCATTCATCAGCAGCTCCTTTTTTTTAAGGCCCTGCCTCCTCACGTTGAGACTACCTGCTAGGTGGCTGAGCTGGGCTGTCTGCTGCTGGGTCAGCCTACCAGCTCCAGATGCTGCCGGCCTCCCTGGAGTTCCTTCACCATTGAATAGTTTACAGGCTCCGGGGACCCAGCCCAGCAGAATGGACACACCAGTAGGCAGGCATTAGAAGTCTTCAGCATTGATAAGTATTCAGGCCCTGGGCACTGTCTGCTGAAATGCATTCTTATCGACCACTTTGGGAGAGAAAGATCCATGGGCAATGGTGAGTGCTTGCCTGAGGAAGAGGGAGGGGCTGGCTCTGCAGGGTTTCCCTCTCGCAGTAGGAGAGGTGGTTGTAGCCAGCTCTCCTTTAGCACCTCCAACAGAGACCAGGGACAAGGCCTGAAGCGGCAGATTGGGAAAGCCGTTATGTCAGAGGAAAAGGAGCTGTAGCTTCAGTGGCCACTGTGGCCACTTGGATGTGTCCTGGCCATTTCATCAGAAGCAAGTAGCCCTTTGGTCCCTGTTTGAATGGGAGGAAGTGGAAAATGGGCTTTGGGGAGAGACCACATGCTCTTTTTCCCAGATCTCATGAGGGCTCCGTGTGACATGTGGGGACAGGTGATTCTGATTTCGTGAACACAGAGTGGGCAAGAGAGGGTTAAGCTTCCATCAGCGCTTGATCTGGGGGTCCTGGGAACTCCAGGGAACTCAGGCTGTTTGGCAGTTGGGGATTTGGGAGCCCTGGAGCAGCGCTTTGGGTCAGATACTGGTGTCCTCACAGAGGGCACCTTGCGTGTCCTCCAGCAGCAGTGGACAGCAGAGCAGGAGAGGGAGGACATGGTGAATGTAGCAGGTGGAGTGCTTGGTGAGCCCAGGGGAGAAGCCAGCGGGGCTGCTGCACACAGTGGGATGAGACTTCTCAAGGGCGGAGGAAGGAAATGAGGCAAAGCCAGTGAAATCTGGACTGCCTCTGTGAATGAAGACTTCTCATGTGGTGAGGACTACAGAACTCGAGTTATAGAAGAAGCATGTCGGCACTGAAGTCCTCTTTAAATGTCCAGCTGTCTATTGCATACCTGCTCTGCAGAGGTCCTCTTATGGCAGTGAGCGTGACAGGCAACCCTTGTCTTCATAGAAATGGCAGTGAAGGGCGAGGATTGCTTAGTTGGAAAGTGCCATGGGAGCACAGAAGAGGAGGCGAAGGATTCCAGCTGTCATCTTGGCCTTGAAAAACCGTGAGGGATGCTTAGAAGCTGGACTTGAGGAGATGGAGGAAGGCAACAGAGGAAAGAAAGGTGTAGAGCAGGAAGGTTTGAGAGTTTGGGAGATCGTCTCCAGGTGGAGGTTGTGTGTGTCTGCGCACTGCAGTGTGTGTGCAGGGGACTGAGATGGGAGAGGTTGCTGGAAAGGCTGGCTGAATGGACTTTATGGTCTATGCTAGAAATACAGGGTTTTATTTAGTGGTTTATGGGCATCTATTGGGAGATTTTGAGCAAAGAAAGTAACTTGATCAATCCTTTCCTGTCCCTGGCTGAGGTCACTTAGTAGCATTAGTGTTAGGCAGGGCTTCAGGCCGTGATTGTTTCAATATGTTCTCTTCCTGGCTTTCTCATGGGAGCAGTCGTAATTATATTTTTACCCACGTCTCTGTTTTGAGTGTGTGTCAGATTAGCAGCTCTGTGCCTCCAGTTGGAAGAGAGCTTCTGTTCAAAGTGCTGTGTGGGTGGAGTCCTTCCGCCACTGTCCAAGCTCTGCTGCCCCTCCTGGGCATTGACCTTGGCTGTAGAGGGTGTGGCCCTGGATTTAATGCTGGTTGCTTTCCCTGAGTTTTCAGCTCCTTCCTGGTACTTTGGAATTACCCAGGGTTTCTTCAAGGAGTTTGAGCAAGGGGTAGTGTGTGGTTTGGCTGTTAGCTAGGGGCAGCAACTAATAATGAATGGCTGGTCATCTTGGGATTGTAGGTTTTTGCTATAGTCAGATTTACTTTAATTTTTCCATAAATACAAGTAGCTTCATAAATTTAAATTGGTTTCCAGAAATACACCCTGGTTTCACATCTCAGTGTGGAAGACAGGATTGTCAACAAATATGGGGATGCATTTTTAAAGATAAGATGTGTTTATCAGGGCACGGTCTACAAAGAAGCAAATTTGGTGGCTTAAAACTTCTCTCCTGTATTCAAATGAAGGGTATGGTTCCGATTTGTCTTCTGGGACAGCGATGTTTTAAATATCCTCATGGTGCTGTTCGCTTAGCTGGCCTGGACACTGTATTCATGAGGGGAAGGCTGTGGCTCAGCTCTGGAGTTATCTTTCTGTTGGACAGATAACTTCTCTCTGGTCAGGGTCAGAGACCACATCTTTGGTCCCAGGTGGTAATCTCTCAGAAGCTTTTTCTTAGTTATGCAAGGACCAGCATAGACACTATCGACGGAAAACAAAAATCTAGTTCTTCTACTGGAAAAAGAAGCAATAGCCTATGGATAGTTGAGGACGGTTATGATGTAATTTTGTGGTTTTGGACGTGGAATGTGCACTTCCTGTGTGCCAGGAACTGTCCTAGGTGCTTATCTCCAACATCACAATAGCATTGTTCTGATTTTACAGATGAGGAAAGGTATGTGACTTGCTGAAGTCATTCAGCTTTTATAATGAATTAGGATTGAAACCTAGGTTTTCGTATTCTAAATCTCATGTTTTTTCTACTCCTCCGCCTGGAGAGTGTGATGAGACTACCTATACCCGAGTTGCCTGGAAGCAGAGTCAGATGTTAGACTGTTCAGTGACAACTTGGGGTCTCCTCTGGCCACCAAGGTTTACTTGACTAAGATGATAGGCCTCTTCTTGCGCTGAAGCAGTTACCTCTGTCCCATTTGGCATTCAAGTTAACATCTGCTTATTGCCAAGTGGACCCCTGGAGATCTCTTGCTCTATCTTCCATCCCCCAGCCCCTGCTGAATTGGGGATGTGACAGATGGAAGATCACATGGCAGATGGAAGATCAGGTTACAGACACTGAAAGCTCATTCTGATCTTTAGCAGTCAGCTGGGGGTGCTGACTGGTCAGTGTGTGGATACATATATTCTGTGGGCCTGCTGCCCTGACTTGGGAGAGGGGGTTCTGTACTGGGCATTTCTTTTATGAAAAAGAAAGACAGAGGAAGCCGGGATGGTTCCGTGGGCTAAGCGCTCACTTTGCAGCCCCGGGGACTGGAGACCAAGGTTTGAATCCCGGTCCCGGCCTGTTTGGACCTATATGCAGAACTGGGGAGTGCCCCCAGTTCGGTTCTCACTGGGGTGAGACCCTGGCCCAGTTCCTGCCCTGTGCAGCCCCGCACCCACCTGTGGAATGAAACTATGTGGAAAAACCAATGATGTGCAACTATGGAGACTGTTCTGGGCCCTCCCCCTTCTCTCTGTCTCTGTCTCTTTTTCTCTCTCTCTGTCAAAAACAATAAAAATAAATCTTTAAAGAAAAACAGTGGTGTTTTTTTCCGTGCAGATACCGGGGGTGGGGGGGGAGAATCAGCAAGTTATTTGATATTGAAATGATTACGACATTTATTAAGAGTCATGTCTGAATAAGCAGAATTGCTATGATTTGAAAGGTGCTGAGAAACTGCTCTCTGCCTAAAACCTCTCTGACCC